>QANZ01016335.1:27476-71075 GCA_003254925.1 Chamaecrista fasciculata
ATATTAAATTATATATTTAGTTGTAGTATAAGGAATATTTTTATTTATAAGTATAATATTTGTCTTCAGAGTAAAGCTTTTAAAATAGATCAAAACTTCATTTTAGTCCTTAAACAATGAGATTTGTTTCATTTTGGTTCTAAAATTATTGTTTATTTTAGTTTGATGTTCAAACCTTTACATTTATTCTATTTTAATCCACAAAATATACTTTCACATTGGAATTGTTAATTAGTATTGTTGATAATTTTAATAAATTTTTTAGATAAAATGTAAAAAAAAATATATTAGTTAATTTTTTTCAAATAATGTTAGAGAATTTGTGGATTATTTTATTAATTACTTTGTTAGATAATATTTGTAAAATATTGATTGTAGTTATTTCCTCTACAATAATGATTTTGAATGATTAAGATTTAATTGAAACTCTAAAAATATATATGTTATGAAATTTGTTTATGTTTAATTTGGGTAAATAAATCAAGTTCTATATTTATCCGTGGATTCAATTTGTAAGGGTGTTATGTATGATCAACTTGGTTACAATTAGATTCACCAAAAAAAAAATTGATTACAATTATTTTGATTTAACTTCTTGAATTAATTTTTACGGTTTAAGCCTATATTAAATTCATAAATACTTGAAATTATCACAACATACTCCTCATATATAAATGGCGCTCAATAATTGATTTTCCTTTATTTCTTTCTATTTTGGTAGAAAGTGCCCATATTAATATGACACGTGAAATTGGTCATATTAATTGGTCATTTTGGTCTTCCTAATTAATTTCATTTATTAACTAAAAGTTGATAAATACATATATACTTTATGATCAGGGGAAGACCAATTAAATAGTAGATTTTTCTTTCTCATATTTTTTTTAATAACTATAAGCGATATGACAAGTTATACATTAACAAAACGGTCCAACATATAGGTGTTGAATACGATAATAAATATTTATTTTTTTACATAAAGAAATTTAAAATACAATGAAAAAAACGTACAATACGAAATTATATCAAATAGAAGCATTCATTATCATATAGTTTATATGTATGTGTTAATTAATCATATGATGTTTATATTAAAATATATCTAATTATAAAGCATCAATAAAAAACGAAAAAAAAAGAATATGATATTCATCCAAATAGTATGTACGTATTATTTAAATAATTTAGTAACAGAAATTTTTTAAGATGAATTATATTTAATAATTAGCAGAGTTATTAAATAATTAATTATTATTTTGGAATTGACCATACCATGATATTTTTACCTAAAAAAAGTTACATCTAGAAAAATCGCATGTACATTCAAAAAATGATCTTAAAACAAATACATCAGGAGTATGTACAACAAATTCATAATTTTATGACCATATTTTAGTTCATAGAATAATGTTCTTAAAGAAATTACATAAATCAATGGAATAAATATTGGCTATATGAAAAAAATCATAGAACATCACCCGTGCAACGCACGGGTCCCAAACTAGTTAAATGGAAAACGTCTGGATTATTGAACGAACATTCCTGATCGATATTGTTAACTACTCTATTTTGTTATACTTGTAAATTAAATTTTAGTTATTATATATATTTTAATGCTTTTTTAATGGGTTTAAATTTTAAAAGAAGGAATATAGAATTCGAATAGAATAGAGTTGGAAGTTTTTGAATTCTTTTATTACTTTGGAGAGACATCTGATATCAAATAAAAGTTAAGGGCAGAACTGAAACTAACCCCAAACGTTAGGAGTATGAAAGGGTCTTTTGCCAAAAAAATAATAATAATAATAATAAAAGGAATGTGATTTATGAATTCAAGTGTTCAGTAATCCAAAATCTTATTAATTAAGAAGTGAAAAGGCTTACAGCTAAGGCAGTTACACCTTGTAGAGACTAGAAACTAGCTATATGACCCAAAAATGCTACAGCTTTAATCAAAGAAACTACTACCATCACATTATAATCTACATTCACTTACAAAACAACACACTCCAGGAAACACAAAGTGAGTTCAAAACCTTCTCAACAAGCAATGTTGCAGAGTTTAACACTCAGATCTGCCTGAAAACCTTCTCAGCAGCTGCTATAGTCTTTTTTATGTCATCAGAAGAATGTGCCAAGCTGGTGAACCCAGCCTCAAATTGTGATGGTGCTAAATATACGCCTTCAGCTAGCATTCCCCAGTAAAACCGAGAGAACTTGGCCGTATCGCTCTTTTTGGCGTCGGAAAAATTGTAGACAGGCCCTTCAGTGAAGAAAAAGCCAAACATTCCGCTTATATGGCCACCACATATTGCATGACCTGCTCTTTTCCCAGCATCAATGATACCTTGAATTAGCTCGCCCGTTATTTTATCCAAGTACTCGTACGCTCCTGGTTCCTTGAGGCGTTTCAGAGTCTTTATGCCTGCAGTCATGGCCAAAGGGTTGCCGCTCAATGTTCCAGCCTGGTACATAGGTCCAGCTGGTGCTACCATCTCCATAATATCTCTCCTCCCTCCATATGCACCTACAGGCAGACCCCCACCAATGATTTTTCCGAGGGTTGTTAAGTCGGGAGTTATCCCAAAGTATTCTTGAGCTCCGCCATAAGACAAACGGAATCCAGTCATAACTTCATCGAAAATTAGGAGGGTATTGTTTTCCTTGGTGATTCTACGTAAGAAGTTAAGAAAATCGCCATTAGGTGTAATGAAACCAGCGTTTCCAACAACAGGTTCAAGGATAACTGCTGCTATCTCTCCTTTGTTGGACTCAAAGAGCTTCTCAACCGCCGAGAAGTCATTGTAGGGGGCTGTAAGGGTCTCATAAGTGGCTCCTTTAGGGACACCGGGGGAATCAGGAAGTCCTAAGGTGGCAACTCCACTACCTGCCTTGACAAGATAAGGATCAGCATGACCATGGTAACAGCCCTCAAACTTGATGATCTTCTCGTTTCCGGTAAAAGCACGGGCCAAACGGAGGACCCCCATGCATGCTTCAGTTCCTGAATTAACAAATCGAACCATCTCAATGCTGGGAACAGCAGAGATAACCATCTCAGCTAAAATGTTTTCAAGCAGGCAAGGTGCGCCAAAACTGGTCCCTTTTTTCATTGTTTCAGCTAGAGCAGCAAGGACCTGGAATGTATGTCAAAGGAAAATTTTGTCACAAAGCACGGTCTTAAAAGAAAATATAACTTAGCCTTGTCAAGCTATAATCTCAAAGATAGTAAAGGAAAGAAACTTCAACCACAAAATGTCTCGACATTTATAAGGATGCTTGGACAGACATTTACAACAGAAGGCATCCCTGCCCACCTACAGCGGATACTTAGACCACTGCCACTACTACAAGATGTGGCAAAAAGAGGTATCTGAACTTTAATAGATCACTCATCTCTTTCTCTAGAGATCCCATAAATGAAATCAAGCTAAAGAACCAAATAAAAGGTCTCTTGGGCCAGGAGTGTCCATTGGACAAAACAAAATCCGCAGCAACCAGTATAACTCTACAAAACTAATTTAGCAGTATAGACCATTTTCATGTAGCAGCATCTAACTAGCATAATTGAAGAACTCAAGATCTTATAAGACACCTTACACTCAAATCCCTCGTCGAGAAGGTTGGTGTGAGGCAAGACCTTAGGCTCTCCAACTTGAACAACTAACTTTTGGAATGTAGTTTTTGTTACACAGTAGAACTATATAGGTAAAGAAAAGAACCTCATCATCTGCATGACCAATTATTGCTGGCCCCCAAGAACCCACATAGTCAATGTACTCGTTGCCATCTATGTCCCACCCGCGAGATCCCTTCACAGAATCAAAAAAAATTGGTTGTCCACCAACAGATTTGAAGGCACGAACCGGAGAGTTGACACCTCCAGGCATCAGTTCCTACAAAGAAGGAGGAAAAGGACAAGAAGTGAGTTTCATCAATCAGTTACCATTGGTCAACTCTAAACTATAACCAGTAAAAATTTTGGAAATAAGTAAACATGAGAGTTACAAGATAATGAGATATCAATTTCAAAGTCTTGACTTTCATTTGTTTCAATCACCATTTGATGTTTGCCCAAAATCTAAACTGAGAAAAAAAAAAGAAAAAAGATTGCAAATAAATGGAAATTCAAGCAAACATAAGCAGCAAATGGTATCCATGACAATGATCCTGAAATCTGACACACAGAATCTTACGCAACTATCACAGAATTTTTGGCTGATGAATAGTAGTTTGCCAAGTTGAAACAGAAAATCAACTTAAATCCTGTTCAACGCAAAACCCCAATCCAAAAAAAAAACCCAGAAATTCCCACACATTTGAAAGACAAAATGGGCCATTGAAAAGTAAACCCATTTCAATTAATCAGAAAAAGTGAGGGAAAACAGAGTTTTTTTCTACCTTAGCAGCAGCAAAAGCTTCTTCAGACTTGCGAAGGGTAAGATTCTTCTTGGTCTTCTCGTCGATGGATACAGCCATTGTGACGGAATGAGCTCGAGGACGAATGGTTGAGGTGGAAAGGCCAAAGCTGATTCCAACGCCTGTGATTGCAGAAGCAGCCATTGTTGCTTCTGTGAGAAGTGACAAAAGGGGCAAAGCAAAGCAATGAAGACGAAAGCGATAAGAATACAGATTGCGAAATGCCTTAGCCTTAGCCTTTCCGACTTGGGACATGTAATATATATATATATAAAACACCTTAGCCATCTTACATCAAAAACTAATATTTTATATAAAATAAAATCATGAAAAAAAAATAATTAATTTTTTTAGAATTTATTTTTGTATTATTTTAAGAGTAAATTAATATTATTGAAAAATAAAAATTTATAATTTTTATTGTATTAAAATTATAAAATTAAAGTTGGTTTTATTTTTTTAATAACTTTTCATAACTTTAAACTTTAAAATAATATTTGAGAGGATGAAAAAGTCAGTAATATATTTTGCGTGCCTTAATGTATATAAAATAAATGGAAAACTAAATTGTTGACTCAATAAAAAAAATAGACCAAATGGTGATCTAAAACTACCCAATCATGTACTCACCAAAACTGAATTTTGCCTCTAAAACTCAGAGAACCTTAGCTGAAATTTTCGTCCTCTTCCCTTATAAACAAGCATCTTATTTATAGGCCAATGAGAGAATCCACCGAAATCACGATTTTAATGAAGATTGAGAAGATTGATTTTTTAAATTAATCACATATTATTTCGATTTTAATCTGATTTCATCTTAAATGAGAAGATCTGACTTGATTTGGGAAATAAACACTCAATCACATATTATATTTGATAAAAAAAAAATAAAATCAAATTTTACCTTCCATTTTCGTCATTTTTACTTAGGGTAGAAGGGAGAAGAAGATGAATAGTGTTTCCAATCAGAGTTTAAGTAAAAGTTGGTGAGAGAGATTCTTAAAGTCAGTATTATTAAAAGAACTTTATTTATTCATTCTCAATTCAAATAGAATTAATCTTCGTTTAAATCATTATAGAGATAAACAACGAAAACCCATGTCTCCAAAAAAAAAAATTATAAATCAATTAGAAAACAAATACGGAAAATAAAAGTTATTACTTATGACTATGGCTCCATGAGACTATAGAGAGTTTTGTTTAACAAGTACTACATGAACATACAAGGCTAAGGAGGATCATATGAATTGAAAGAATGTGAAAATTCAGGAATACTATTTTAATTTTAAAAATTTAGGTGACTCTTGTCTACAATTTGAGGCTACGTTTAGAAATTATACGAAAATCAGATGGAAAGGCAAGTACATAAATAATCAAATATAATAATATTTGATCTTTCTAATCGTTTTGTAATTCATCCAATTATAATAACTAACTTACCATTAATTTAATCACAATTGTTTTTTTTTTGGCCTGCATTTAATCACAATTTTTTAAATGTTTCTTTTTTATTTTTTCAATACACAAGTCGCTTGTGAGTTGATACGTAAAATAATATTAATAACATATGTATTTTTTTATAATTTTATTTGATTTTTCTATATTTTAAGCATGCGAATATAATATTAGTAGAAGTAAATAAAAACTTAAGAATTCTAAAATCAAAGAAAACACAGGAGTTGCATATGAAAACTTTAAATAAGAGAATTCTATATTCATAACTAGATTTTATGAGAATAAATTGGTAAAATTACAAACTTGACGAGAGAACATTATTCATAGAGCAATAAAATAGGACTTTGAAAAGAACACAATTGAAATAAGAAATATAATAAATTGAAGTGTAAGATTTAGGGTTCAAAATATCCATTTACAATTATAATTGGGGGCTTTTGATTTTTCTCCTTCGAATAATTAATCATAACTTAAAATAATACTTCATATTTTTTATTAAAATATAAATAATTTAAACATTCAGTGAATATCGTAATTTACATAAATTTTTTTTTAATTTAAAAGTAATAAATAACGATGACTATGAATAAACTATGAATAAGATATTATTTTATAATATAAAATCAGTTTTTATCAAATTATTTACATCTACAACTACTAAAAATGAAAAATTAAATCCATAATATCAATGTGTTATTATATTACTTCAATATATATAAAATACTCAATATTTCATTTTTATAATTTTATATTTTCTCAACACATAAAATTAAAAATTGTTATTTTTCATTTATAAAAATATGAACTATTGAGTAGAATACCTCCTTACCATTTTGACATTTTTAGGACCCAAACTCACAACAGAATGTAAATATTTTGAGCATCCTTGAATGGAAGTCATGGCCTCTCAAATTAGTTTCAATTTACCACTTAAAAGGAAAAAAAAAAATCACAATTAAACTATTGGCCAACCCAACAGAGCACAATGTAGTATATATTATTATTAGGATAAATAGGTATTTACAAAGAAGTAATAAATGAAGATATACATTTGATACAGGCTAAGGGACAAAAGAATTAACCTGGGATCCAAGGAATATATTTTGCCCCCTAGTAAATACTACACGCTATTGATTAACTAATTACTTGGAGGACCCAGATGTAAGAAAAAATTGGATTAAAAAAAATAATGAAAAAAAAAATTTAGAGATAGAGCAACCTAACAGATTCCTGTAAGGATAGTTCTATGGTTCTATCACCATTTAGACATGTTTCTTTCTTTCTTTCTTTTTTTTTTTTTCCCTTTTCAAACTAAAAATACAATACTTGGACATTATCATACAAATATCAAATGGTAATCAGCATTTTTCTAGAACAAAAATCATAAACAAAATACACTGGTTCTAAAAAGAATTGATCTTCTAGTTAGAGAAATCACCAAGCACTACACCTTACCCGTCCCCTATTTATGTCCCTTCTTTCCTGATCTTCACTACTTACATATATTTCCAAAAGCTTCCACCATCATCATTATCATCATCTTCTGTGTACCCTGAATTTCCCCAAAAAAGGGTACAAAGCTGTACCCTCCAAAAACTCCACACTTTCACATACTGAACCCTAAAGTACAGGGAATACATTGCTTCATATCTTCATACTAGTATATATGACTATAACGAGGAAACCCCATAATGTGGTTTCTTCTCCCAAGATTCCAAGATATTCCAAAATAGAGGGGAGCTGATTCTACAAACAGACACGAACCATGTACAAACACTATTGAGTTTCATATTTACCTCTTTCTATATGAACTTCAATTACTTGGCACGGAATTCGTGCCGAAATACGTTCAGATTCTGAGTGAACTTGTCCCTGTTTTTCGAATCTAAACTTCGAGTAACATCTGACATAAGTTTATCGAAACATTGCAAGAGCCTTGGATACTGATCCATAGACTGCAATAAGGAAGAAATAGCCTGAGTCACAAAACATGGACACAAATGGAAAACAGAAACCCCAGCTCACATTAAAACAAAAACATGCAATCAAGGAGGTGTGTATATTTTTCCAGATCAAACATTAGTTGAAAATTTTACAATATTGAACAATGTTAGATCTTCTATTAGCAAGTTAATGCTACCAGTCGGGCATATAGTCAAATCATATTAAACCCTGTGAAATATCACGTCAACATTTCAAGATCATTAACCAATCAGTGACTGCTATTCTCATTTCTTGCATCTAGAATCCTAGATTCTTGAAATTTTTATTATACCATCTCAGAAGTTATAAAATTCTAAAATTCAATTCAAGGATGTTCAAAATTTAATCACCGGTAAATTTACCTTCTCTTTTCATCCCTTTAAAAGACATCCATTTTATTATTAATTACAATGCTTAATGCTTTCCATCAATTTAGTAAACATAGAAATTAACGGGAGGAAAGAAATACCTGTGATGCCAAGATCTGAGATTTTAAATCTGAGAATATCTGCAAATAAATGATAACACTCAGTTCCACATAACACAAGTTCAAGAAGAAACTGAAAAAACATAAAACTGAGTGATTACTAATTAGCAAACAGCTATGCTTTAAAGCAAGACTAGATATCATAATTATAATAAACAAAATTATAAGTAAATTACTTCTCCCTTCCATGAAAGAAGCCCAAGTTACACCGCACTTCACTACCTTTCTAAAAGGTACACTGTTTAGGAAAACTTTGTAAAATCTGTTAGTAAATATAAGATACGTCCATCAAGTATAGAAAATTTAGTTTGTAATTCTTTTTCCAGGAAAATACTATTTATTAGTATGCAACTTAACGTTATCAGATATGTCCAGTAAACTTAGACTACACTGTTTCTTCACTATGGAGTTCAGGGTTTTGGGAAGCAAAAAGAAGCAGGAAGTCTTCTGGTAGATTGCAGTTTTAGTAGGTTGGCTGGTGGGGTATTAGGTATATAATTATAATTGAACAAAAATTAGAATGCAAATAAGATGGCGGAAAAGCCTATTATTATTAATTTCGGAGAGAAGATTGTAACAAACAGCTCGCATGCAAAGGAAAAAGGAAAAAATTAATTCAATTTATGTTAAGAGTTTCTTCAGCAGAATCTTCCTATTGGAAAGAACCAGTCTTTTGGCCTCACTTTTATTCAACAAACTTAAGGGGGGGTTTGTCCATTATTGAATTTACGAAGGGATTGGAGAACACCTTGAGCTAATATTCACAGTTTTTATATACTTGTTTTCTTTATGTTTCAAGAGGATCACTTCTCCCCTAAAGATGTGTTACTTTCTCTTCACGTCAATAAATTATTTCTTTCTATTGTGGAAAAAAAAGAGAAAAACATAAAGACCTATCAGATATGTAAAATGAAAAAGTAGGTCTATCAAATCCATTGTTTTTTGTTTATTGAACCGTAAACTACAGAACAGATGTAAACAAAGTTTAAGAGATTTATAATGTAAGTTACCTTCTCATTAATAACAATTAAGCTCAACATTGGCCTGCTCAGGCTCCACTGGTTACCGCAGTCTTCAAATAATATTATCTCAAAGAGAGCCTTCAGAATCTTAAACATGTAAAAGAGACACTCAGTTCAACTAAACATCAGTATTATGCTTTTCAGAAAACCTATAAAAAAGGGAAAAAGGAAATGGGGAGGGGGATGAAATAATATGGTACAACATCCAAACTGTTCAAGCAATAGTTGAAAGGACAGAACAAAAATCAGACACCATAGAAACTGTTCCAGAGTACACCAGTATTATTAGCTAAAACACAGTTGTTCCAGAATAATATAATTATTTAAAGCCTATAAGACTTATAAAACTTTAAAAAAGGGCGGCCCAGTGCACGAGGCTCCCACCGGTGGGGTCTGAGGAGGGTTAGATGTACGCAGCCTTAACCTTACTTTGTAGAGAGACTGTTTCCAGGATTTGAACCTGTGACCTCCAGGTCACAAGGTAACAACCTTACCGTTGCGCCAAATTGAGATAAAAAGACTTTAAATAAAACTTTTAAAATAAAATATGACGTACTTCAGTAAACAAATTGGGGCACTCTGTGATATGGTGAGCAAGATTGACAGCGGCTGGCAAATTTGGGGCCTCTCCCATCGTGATGTTGTTGAAATAGAAAGCAGCCAAGTTATCAACAGCGGATGCACACTGTAATAAAAAATTCAAAGAATTTGATTAAGACAGTCAGCAGGAAGGAGATTAAATGCTTGATACAAACAGCACCATAATCATATGAAAATAAAAAATAAAAAACATCGCAAAAGATGTATAATGTGTTCTGTAAAAGTAGAAGAAGCATATAATGGCCATTGACATAACCTGTGATGAGATATTTGTATCCAAGCCTTTAAGGCCAGATTCAAGGGATTTAACTATATGCATAAAGGTGCGTGTGTCCCGGTTCAATAGGAAAGAGATGTGGCTATTGAACAAAACCTCCAGGAATGCAAAGTAAGCCCTTGTTAGCTGCAAAGAAGAAAATATTAAGTGAGCTTCAGTTTAAAAAAAAAATGATGGAAGCTAGCTAAAAACAATCTGCCATAATATGTGTGTGTGTGTGTGTGTGTGTGAGAGAGAGAGAGAGAGAGAGAGAGAGAGAGAGAGAGAGAGAGGGATCAAGTTAAGCTCACAATTTACATTACAGATTATGGAAGAATAATGATGCTCAAGAATACTTAAAGGGATGCATTGAATATAATGAGTTTATGTTTATGAAACCATTCCAATTAAGATAGATGACAGGAAAACAGAGAGGGGGGGAGGGGAGCAGCCTATGACTCAAAATGGGCTTAAGCCCAATAGGAATAAGGCGAAGGGATATGGAAGAGGACAGAAGGATGAGCTGGACAAGGTACCACAAGAGAGAAGAACTTCTGCATAACAGCTTTCTGACATTTGTGGCATGAGTGTGCAAGCTCTGCTGATGTAAGTAGTGTAGGTTGCTAAGGTTTAGTGGGGGAAAATATCAGGGAATTTTGGAATGGGAGAGAACTGGCCTCTTGAATTCCAGATTATCCTTTGTGTGTGTTCTATGCTGTTCGGTGAGTGTCAGCCTCAAGTGTTTTCGTGAGTGTTTCTGCTGTAATAGCCTATTCTCCATTAGATTGGGATTTCTATAGTGTTTTGGTGACTCTATCAATATTTTGTGTCAAAGGATCAACAGAACAATAGATATTTAATTTTATTACTATTAGAGTATCAGTATATATATGATACTTACATTAGTTCGGAAAGTGAGAACATTCTGAAATGTGAATCACATTAAACAACACGTCTGTTGAGAAATATGAGAACATGTAATCTTTATTTATTAAGTTAGTTTTGGTTCTTATATTAATTAGGCGGTTGAGTAGTTGAGCCTTAAATGTATTAGGTGCTTCTCTTGAGTATTTATATGGGTGCAATCTTCATTGTATTATCATCCAAACTTATTCAATAAAATATATTTTCAACATCAAACAGATTTTGTGAACATTTAACTTAAGTTTTCTTGGACAAAGTAACATAAGTGACGAACAAAGCTTAAAAAAACACATGAAATTGAAAATTTGTCCATCACAAAGCAATCACCAATGTAGATTTGAAGAACAATCAAAATAGCTTCGAATTATACATAACATGATAACAATATATGGCAAAGAAATATTTTGTATAAATACCTTTCGGTAAGCCAATATATCTGACAAAGATATTGACAGCACCATCTTTAGAGCAGCATCAAGTGCATCAGAGAGAGCTCTATCACCATATAGTTCAAACACACCAAAGTTGACATAGTTTCCGGAAAGGGCTGTCATATGGAGGAAAAATACTACAATTAGCCCACCACGAACAACTTTTCTGACAGTCGACTAATGGAATTTAAAGGTCTACTATTCTCTCTAAAATTTGTGACAAGTATTTTTAACTTACCTCACCAATATTTTGCACCAATATTTCAATCAAAATATTGTTCTAAGTTTTATCTTGTCTCATAATTTCTTTTAATCAACATATTTAATATTTTGTTTTAAATTTTACCATCATATGTCAGGCTTTTGGCCCCAAGAAAAAAAAAAGCCATTACACGGTCCAAGACACTCTCTTAAAAATAGAGATAGAGTGCATGTAAAACATGAATAATTGAATGAATAGTTGGTTCGTAGTTAACTATGGGTTGATCCACTTGCACTCAAATTTATATTAATGACTCAACCCATGTGATTATTAATCTTATGGCTCAAATTGGGTAGTTTTAGTTTAATGGTTGAGTTATAATTGCCATATAACACTATCTAGTACCATGTTTGAATAAGGATAAGAACAAAATTCTAACTAATCAGACGAATGGGAGAACTTATACATCCACTCATCTTCTTTCTGTGACAGCCCTTCTCTTATGATAGAAGATAGAGATTAACTACAAGATGAACTTCTAAAGATAATGATAGAAGATGTTTGTAGATTCTTATCAAATAAAATCCAAGACTCTAGATAATGGTTGACTCCTAATCCATCAGGAACTGCACCTAGATAAGTTTCTTAATTGACCAAAATAGGCAGTAAGCCAATTTAGCAATCACTGTAAGACATGCAAAATCCATACAAGTTTATTACTCATACACATTTCTTCTTGCCATCAGTCTCTGTTATAAGTATAGGTTCACAGCTGTACTTGAGTTGTGTTCACAGGAAGCTACTAGGATAAGTGCTCCAAGTACAAACCAGATGAGAAATGGAAGACACAAGCACAAAAACCAAGACAGGATGAACGTGAATAGCAAGAACAAGACAGGCTAGTCATTAGAAAGCTAGAGTTTTACCTCTTGACAGAATCGTCAGGGATATCCATATTCCTTTAAACTTATAGGTATACACATCAGCAGCAATAGGAAGAGACAGAACTCTTGAACCATAAGCAACAATCAGTTTACTAACTTCCCGGAACAAAAGTATCCCATTTGGAGAAGAGGAATCAAATGTCAAACGTTGAGCTTTATTTAAAACAAACTCCGCCATAAACTTCAACAATGGGGTAGTGACCTGCAGGATGTATATAAATATATATTTAAAACAAAGGAAAGGAAATAGAACAAACATATCAGACAACAAACTGCAACGTGATCTCACATCTTACTGAAGTGAAATGGACCCGAAGTAACCTATTGTACTGTCCTATAGTACTAGTACCAAGTCAAATAGTGGAACATCATATGCTGGGTATAGGTTTGGGCTATAGTAGATACTCAGTTATTTGAGATTCAATGTCAGGCAAAATTTCAAGAAATTAACCATCAGAATTTATTGGTTGATATCAAAAAGTATCTTACAGGGTCATTACCTCTGGAGTGTCTGTCCAATGTGAGATGCCTTGTATTAGTAGGGGCATGTGTGCCGGATACAACCAATCAAACAGAAGGCCATAAGTTCGGCGGCTGAGAGACGCAAAACAAAAATATAAAAGGGAGGTCAAATATGTTGCTGTCAAGAATTAAAATGCAAGAAACAACCCAAACACGAACCTATTTGTAGCCATAGCAATTCCCCTAAGGTCCCTCATTAATCCAATAAGTGCATACTTTACAGCATCTGTTCGAAACAATGAATCAGGAGTTGATTCCAAACTAAGGAACACCTGAATTGAAAGAGGATTAATTTCTATAGGTTAATCATTTAATTACAAGAATCAATCTAAAGACTATAATCAAGCCAATATTATAAGCAAACAATTATTTCTTGTTAGAAATTTCAATAAACCATTCAAGGGACTTTTCCCACCAGCTTAAGTTTTAGGGATAAAGTGGTCTTGACATGTTATTAGAATCTCTTTGACCAAGTGGTCAAGGCTTTTATCCTTGCAACTTCCATCCTCCTTAATCAAATTAAATTGAACATCAAAATAAGGAATGGTAGACATGTGATTTACCTTTTACTTTAAGCTTCGGGTGAAGGAGCATGTTATAAATTAAAGTCATTCTTGGCACTGTTCCTAATAGCTTAAGCTTTTGGGATAAGATGGTTCTTGCCTTCTTAGCAAAGTACGAAAGAACAAATTTATATGGAATAAGATATCAAGTTATCAGCAAATAGAAACAGATAACGCACACCTCTACGAAATGCTGCTTTTCATTTCTTCCAAACAAACATTTCAAGCAATCAACATGAAATCCAAGAAACTTAAAGGAACAACCCAAGCAGGTCCCCAGTAATGTAGTTAAAAGATCCATTATGACATTTTTCCTATTTTGGCATACTAGACAGGACATTGGCGTTCATTTAGGATGAGTATTTGGTGATACAATGACAAGCAAAAATCAGTATCTCAGTTTGATTCAATATCCGACAACCTTTCAGAAACTTTGAAGAAAGAAGCATGGGAAAATTTAATACTGAATTAATACCCTCATAACCAATTAATACCTAATTGTATTTTTTGAAGGGTCATTATATGACCCATATCCAAATTACCAAAGATCCAACATGACACACCCAATATTGAACCATTGGTCTAAATAGGTCAGTCTTAGGCTAAAACGGAAAGCAAAACTTTTAAATAATAAGAGGAATGTTTTTGAAAATGGTAATGCAATGTTCCAATCAAATTTATCATTGATGAAGAAAATTTCTATTCCTATTATCAAAATAATGTTCAAGTGGTTTAAATAAGAAAAAAATAATATCCCTAATTCCTAATTAAGTTAGAAATCCTAATCCTATTTGAAAAAGATAATAAGTTAATAACAGAAACAAAATAAGAAAAAGGAAGTAAAGTAATTCCTAATAAATCCTATATTTCTCAACAATCTTGTAAGTGACAGAGAGTAGGCACCTTCTGAAGTGGCTCCATTGAGGATTTAAATTTCACAGGGCTATCCTCCATGAATATCAACCAGCCAATAGTGTAATAGAAAGTTGTTCGGCTTCGAGAGCATCTATGTGCCTCCAAAAATGGGAAGTGCTCTCTCTGAGATTAAATGCAGGGAAAGAAGCATCAGACCAATAGGCAGAGCAATTTATATCATACTGGAGCATGAAAGCTATATCTTAGTTAATCTCAATAGCTGGAATATCAATAGGTAGTAGAATAATTGACAGTTAATATTTTTCTATTCAATCAGAGCTTCAATCCAAAGAGAAATTTTGAAAGCCCAACTTTGTTTGGGGGTCTAAAATGGCTAATCCCTTTCCTGTGAATAAGTCCCATTCTACTAGTGATCACCATTATCACTACTCTTCTTGCACCCAATACCCCACCACCACTCAGGTTGCATCACTAACTACCACCTTGCCATTGCTGTCTATCATTTGCTGATTTGCCACCTATTTTTTCATGTAAACCAAACAAAGGAAAAGTTTTCCAAGGACAAAATCCTAATGAAAAAAATATAGAAAATTTAGTTTTGGAATGATTTTCAGGAAAAATTTTATTTCTCTGAAAACAAATGGAGCTTAAAGGAAACAGGTGTTGCATAGAATCAATCTTGTCTAGGTAAAACAATAACAAGTCTTAATAGCCCTCTTTTAGTTAAATTTATAAGCAATAACAGGCACTGATAAATACAGCCAAACATACATAAAGAGCATAATATATCTAATTTTTAAATAACTATTTTGGTGATAATTGTCATGCTCAGTTTCTTGGTTTAAGACGAAGTGATTAATGCGAAATGCAAACTAATTTGAAACTTGAAAGAATAGGTGCATCGATTGTTTATTAGCTATGTGTTGCAACATTTGATAATCCAAATGGACATTATGGAAAAAATTGGAAGAGAGATAATACCGTATGATTGGCAACAATAAACTTGACAGTTTCCAACTTCAGCATCAGCTTTCCAGTCATATATCTGCCAGTTGGGAGCAGGAGAAGAGAGAAGGGAAAAAAGAGAAAAGAAAAAATGTAGAAAGAAATGCAAGGGTCTAAGAAGTCAGTAAAGCTGGCTGGTTTATCTTCACCAAGGAAGCTTAAAATAGCTTAAACTCTTTAATCCAAGTGACACTAACCCGGACGCAAGCTCCAAAAACAAACTCAAGGTGTGATCAATGACTTCTTCACACTGAAATCAACACAAACAACAAAATAGCAAATTGATCCAAGAGAAAACTTAAAAAAGAGAAAGAACAATAATTACAAGATATAAAAATTACCTCTGTATAGCACTTGAGGTTTGTTGCAATTTTGCCAATAATGACATTCAATAGTAATAAGTGATCATGCAAGCCAAGAAGCTCAGACAACCGGGCATATAACTGCTGCAACACAAAAATTAAACATCAAAAGATGCATAGACAGCTAAATTTACGTATTTTATTTTGTTAACAGAAATATTTAGAGCCTCTTAAAAACGCTGTTTTCATTTTTTTTCCTAGAATTTTAAATCATAAACTTACCTAAACAAAGCATTTTTATACCAAAAGAACTTTTGGGCTTCTGTATATATATATATGGAAAGGGGAAACTAATTACCTTGGAAGAATGCATGGCCTGATCACCAACATAAGACTTTCGGAAATGTTGAAAGAAAGTAAGAATTGCTCTATCAAGTCTTTGTTTGCTTATTTCACCATATCTCTGTGAAGTGCAACCATTATCAGCAAGTATGCAATATATTATAAAGTACATAGATTAGAGTCATCACGAGGAAAAATTAAAAGCAAAAGAAAGAAATAACAAAGAAAAGCTAACAAAACAAATGTCTATGAGTACTATTATTATATTTAGTATCAAGTCAGTATTGTCGCCACCAAGTAGACATATGCATACTTGTTTCTTTCAATCGTTCAAGCACTTCATCAAGAGCTTCTGGAATTGTGACTAACCATACTCCTAATTTGGACTTCAAGAAAGAGCAACACAACTAGTTCTTCCTCTGTAATACTCAAATCTATCCAACATCATAATCAGTTCAACAGGATCATCATTGTGACCATAGTTGATCATTCCTCCATAAAAAAACTCAATATATATCCAAGCTATTGACCTTGATATACAAACCAATGGGATTGTCATTGCAAGGGTGATGACCCTCCATAACAAATAGTTGGACAAATTATGGCCCCTTTCCTCATAGTTATTTAAACTTCTATACTTTCCCCATACTCTACAGAATCAGTGTCATTATAGTGACAATCCACAAAACTCAAGATGACAGGTAAAGTCTGATGTGAAGAAATAGAATGCAGCAAGATGAATTATTTAGAAGCTTCAGATGAAAAAATAGCCTCTAAATCAATCTCAAGATCCAAAAGGGAAATAGGTCCAGAATGCAAAAATTTATACCCAGAAGACTGTTCAACAGACAACAAATAAGCTGGGAAGTCAGTGTAAGGCAAGAGACTATTATGCATGTGGAAAATGCAGCGAGGCTTCACATGCCATAGCTTCATTGGTGCGTAGCAGCACATGCAAGATGTGATGGCAGCAGAACATCTCAGGCCACCAGATTGACAGCCTCCAGTTCTGGATTTCTGGTTGCTCAGGCTGCATCAATAACAGAGGTCAGGGAGTGAGATCTTCTCCTTTGCATGGTGCGCATGCATACTATCACACCATGGGCTTTAGCAATCCACACCTTCTAAACAAGAATACAGGATTGGTTTCTCCATTCCATGGCAAGTGTTTGAATCAAACTTACGAAGCAACAAGAACAAGGCTTTATTAAGTTTATAGGCTTAGAGGTTGCAAAAATACAAGAATCAAACCCAAAATCTGTGTGAAGACGTCGAGGTTGGGCTCTAATACAAATTTGATGCAGGATAGGAAAGGCACCAAAGAATATCCCTCTTCCTAATCCTATATCTCCCAAACCTCCCCATTCCAAAAATAGTGTAGGGAATAATATCTGGCTTGAGAAGGAATGGGATCACTGAAGGATTTGGACATGAGGAGTTTCTGACATCCTTGAGTAACCATCTTCGGCATTTTTCTTCCCTAATTGTTGAGTATGTTAATGTATATAGCATTTATTGGGTAGGATGTAGTTAGAAGTTGTTAGTTGAGGTCATTAATTTCCTAGAGTCTATAAATGTGTATGTAAACTTCTTCCATTTTATGAAATGAAATAATATCATTCATCACAAATTCACATGGTATCAGAGCCAAGCTAGGCTGAGTGAGTTGAGTTTTCGCCTTCTAGCATTAGGGTTCCGGGTGAGTTGAGTTTTTTCCTCCTCTTTTGTCACTGTTCAAACTTGGAGGTCGAGTTTTCTCCCTCTGCAGCTGTCACCGCCACCATAGAACGGTTGCCCACCATCACGTCGGCCAAACCCTGAAGTCCGGCCGCCGGAGTTCCGCCCACGCGCCGTTCGTGTTCTGCTGCACAGCACACGCAGATCTGTGATTACGGTGGTTTTGGAACTCCTTCCTGTCTCACCGCCGGCATATTCGGAAAGCCCAGCCCATTTCCGGTTGGATGTCGAAGTCCGACCACCGTCCGCCGCTGCACGCGCCGCCACGCGCTCCACGAGCCGGCCAGCGAACTTCTGAGTTCATTTTTTTGTTTTTCTGGAGCTGTTTCTGCATTTTAAGCTGGGTTCTTGGTGTTTCTTCAATTATTCTTCATTCTTTCATTATGGGTGATATAAAAAACAACATTTCTCTCACTTCCGATGAAATTCGGCAGCTTCGTCATCTCATTACCAAGCTTGACACCTCCATGGGTAACACTTCTAAATTCGTGTACTCAGGTTTGACCTCTTATGTTCAATTTCCCCAGTGGATTATTGATTCTGGTGCAAATAGACACATATCTAGCTCCTCTGATGGTTTGACCAACTACTCTTCATGTTCTAAAGGGGAACATGTTCGAATTGCCAATGGATCAAAATCTTCTGTTTGTGGGTCTGGTTCTATGACTTGTAGAGCTGATATCAGTTTGTCATCTGTGCTTCATGTTCCTGAATTTCCACTTAATCTTTTGTCTGTCAGTTCCATCACCAAAGACCTAAACTGTGAAGTTGTTTTCTACCCTGATTATTGTGTCTTTCAGGATCTTCACACAGGGAGGAGAATTGGCAGTGGTAGGTTGCGTGATGGCTTGTATGTGATGGATACTGTTCAAGACTCAGGTCAGGCCTATATTGGAGTTAGTAAGGATACTTATCAAGAGGTTATTTAGTGGCATAAACGGTTAGGCCATCCATCGTTTTTTGTGTTACAAAAAATGTTTCCTAAACTGTTCACAAACCTTTCTATTGACAAATTATTTTGTGATGCCTGTGAGTTTGCGAAGCATACTAGAGCCGCTTATCCTGTGAGTAATAATAAGAGTCTGATTCCTTTTATGACTATACATTCTGATGTCTAGGGTCCTACCCAAACTGCTTCTTTATCTGGTTGTCGGTGGTTTGTCACTTTCATTGATTGTTGTACTCGGACCACATGGGTGTATTTGCTGAAAACAAAAAGTGAAGTTTTCTCTTGCTTTCAATCCTTTCATAAAATGGTTTGTACTCAATTCAATGCTAAGGTACAAATTTTGCGAACTGATAACGCCACTAAGTACATGAATGCACAGATGAGGTCTTATTTGGAAAGTCATGGTATTATCCACCAAACTAGTTGCCCTTACACTAGTGCCCAAAATGGCGTGGCTGAAAGAAAGAACCGACACCTTCTTGAAGTAGCTCGATCCCTTATGTTCACCATGCACTTGCCTAAACCTTATTGGGGGGATGCAATCTTAGCTGCAGCTTATCTTATTAACCGGATTCCTCTGAAACCACTTGACTTTAAAAGTCCCATTGAAGTTTTAAAAGGTACCCATGAGTACATTGTTCCTCCAAAAGTGTTTGGCTGTGTCTGTTTTGTTCGTAGTAGGAATGCTGGAAAACTTGACCCTAGAGCCCTTAAGTGTGTTTTCATAGGGTATTCTCCTACTCAAAAAGGTTATAAATGTTATCATCCTCCATCAAGAAAAAATTTTGTTAGTATGGATGTCACCTTTCGTGAGACTGAATCCTATTTTGGCACGATCCCATCACCTCTTCAAGGGGAGAATATTGTACACGAAGAGGTGCTTCTTGATCTGCCTGATATGAGAGAGATTGGACATCAGGGGGAGAATACTGTACAAGAAGAGATGCTTCTTGATCTGGCTGATAGGAGAGAGACTGAAGTTCAGGGCGAGACTGCAGTTCGGGGGGAGACTGAGATTCTAAGGGAGATTGCTGAAAGATCAAAAAGGTTGGACAGACCTGACCTTCAAACCTACTCAAGGAGGAATCACGATGACAAACCTGAGGAAGCCATCATGCAATCTGTCGAATCTGCTGAATCTTCTTCAACTGGTGAGGTATCCACATTACCTAATGACTCTCATTTGCCTATTGCTGTCAGAAAAGGAGCCCGGTCGTGTACCAAACATCCTTTATATCCTATGTCTAACTTTGTTTCTTATGATTCCCTATCCCCATAATATAGAGCTTTTGCCTTGTCTATCTCCTCTGTGTCTATTCCGCAGAATTGGAAGGAGGCTATTACAGATTCTAGGTGGAAGCAGGCCATGGTTGAAGAATTGAAGGCTTTGTCCAAAAATGAGACGGGATTTGGTCTCTCTTCCTCCTGGCAAGAAATTGGTGGGTTGTAAATGGGTCTACACTGTGAAACATAAAGCTGATGGTTCAATAGAATGATTCAAGGCTAGACTGGTTGCCAAGGGGTTCACACAAACCTATGGAGTGGATTATCAGGAAACATTTGCTCCTGTTTCAAAGATGAACTCCATTAGAGTTTTGTTATCTTGTGCAGCTAATTTGGATTGGGACTTGCATCAATTTGATGTGAAGAATGCTTTCCTCCACGGAGATTTGGAAGAAGAAGTTTATATGGAGATCCCACCTGGGTTTGATAATGAACAGAGTCAAGGAAAGGTATGCAAATTGAAGAAGGCTCTATATGGATTGAAACAATCTCCGAGAGCTTGGTTTGATAAATTCAGCAATGCCATGATTTCCTTTGGCTATCAACAGAGCAACTCTGATCATACTCTCTTTATAAGGAGAAAAGAGGACAAACTTACTCTTCTTATAGTCTACGTTGATGATATAGTTATGACGGGAGATGATAAAGAAGAAATGTCTCGATTGAAGAAGCTATTAGCTCAAGAATTTGAAATCAAGGATCTTGGTAAATTGCAGTACTTTTTAGGAATTGAAGTTTGTCGATCAGAGAGTGGAATTTTCATTTCTCAGAGGAAGTATATCCTTGATCTCTTGAAGGAGACTGGTATGACAGGGTGTAAACCAGCAAAATTCCCTATTGAAAGTAACCATAAACTTCAATTAGGGGTTGGAGAGTCGGTTGATAAGGAGAGATACCAAAGGCTAGTTGGGAAACTTATATATCTTTCTCATACGAGACCAGACATTGCTTATGCTGTCAGCTTGGTTAGCCAATTCATGCATGACCCTCGAGAATCTCATATGCAGGCTGTTCTTCGCATCTTGCGGTATCTAAAGTCTAGCCCTAGGAAAGGGTTACTTTTCTCCAGACATGGTCACCTCCAGATAGAAGGCTTCACAGATGCAGATTGGGCTGGATCTCTAGATGATAGGAGATCTACATCTGGATATTGTACACTCGTGGGAGGAAACTTGGTTACTTGGAGAAGCAAGAAGCAGAGTGTGGTTGCTAGATCCAGTGCAGAAGAAGAATACAGAGCTATGGCACAAGGAGTTTGTGAACTCCTATGGGTGCAGAAATTATTGGCAGAATTGGGCCTATTGGAAAAGGAGAAGTTGTCCTTGTTTTGTGACAATAAGGCTGCAATTAGTATAGCTCATAACCCGGTTCAGCACGATCGAACAAAGCACATTGAGATTGACAGACATTTTATCAAGGAGAAGGTTACTAGTGGTATCCTCAGCTTGCACTATGTGACATCAGGAGGGCAGCTTGCTGATGTTTTCACTAAAGGCCTTGGCAAACAAATGTTTCATTCTCTAGTTTGCAAGTTGGGCATGCGTGACATCTTTGCTCCAACTTGAGGGGGAGTGTTGAGTATGTTAATGTATATAGCATTTATTGGGTAGGATGTAGTTAGAAGTTGTTAGTTGAGGTCATTAATTTCCTAGAGTCTATAAATGTGTATGTAAACTTCTTCCATTTTATGAAATGAAATAATATCATTCATCACAAATTCACACTAATTCCATTGCTTCCTATAGCTCTACTGGTTTGCAATGTTTTCTGCGTGTTGTGTTATTTAGGGTGAAAGCTGCTAGTTGTAAAACAGTTTCCTACCAGTCTCTCCTGGCACCATCCAACAGTAAGAAAAAGAAAATCTATTATAACAATTCTATTGATTAGATCTCCAATGAAACAAAAGAAGTTCTCATGGCACATCGATCATTCATAAACTGAAAAGCAGATCACTTCTTCAAACCACATATAAAGGCTCACTACTACATCTAGAGACATATATTAGCATCTTATTATATGCACCTGTAGTTATCAATTATAACAAGAAAGAAACAACCCACCCTTTAAACAATCAACATAAGTCAATACAAGTTACTCAACATGAATGTCCGAATCTTTATATATTATAAGAGAGTTAGCCATTTTACTTTCCCTGTTAAGTTTCTCTCTTTTGATTGTTCCTAAGCCATATATATAACTATATAAGTCATGGCCTCACATTGGGCTTTGTTCATCTTTTCCCTCCCTCTCACTGCTTAAAGTTGAATGTGGCCCATGCTTACCATGGCAGCCAAATACCAGTATAATACCATTGAAAACATTCTTCAACCAAAGATACTGGTGATAACTCTTGTGATTATCTTTAATTTTAAATACACAAGAGATAATTCATAATTTCATATCAAGCTAAGCAAACATTAATGTTTTCGCTGTTATACCTGACTGTGTATTCCACTGTCAGTTACATTTATCAACTGTAAAACTCGAGCTGAAATTTCTGCATCCAGAACTTCTTGGGACTCCACACTGAATATAAAAATATTACCAAAAGACAAAGATTACAAACAAGTCCTTACACATAGAAACCCTAAGCCAAACTTCTTTAACCATCCACAAAATTTAAAAGCATTTTAAAATAAAGAGTGAATAGTTTTTTACCTACAACCCGTACATTGCTTTATTTTAAGAATGGCAGCAATGATATGGACAATCCAAGCCAGTTTGTCTTCAATCACTGTGAGATCATTGTTATCACTCGCTTGAACTCTTGCTCTTTCCTGTTCCAGTGATTTAAAACAGCAATCACCAACTCATTTCCCCCAAAAGAAAATACAAAAGATAGAGGTGGCAGAATTCAGAAAAAGTTTAAGCCCACCGTGTATAATTGCAGGACTGGCTCCATTATGTTTATTATAAACAAACTACTGCTTTCATACTGCACATAGAAAACAGAAGGGTCAAACAACCAACAAATTTCGGCAGACTGCAGCAGAAACCAATTAAAGAAAAGGTCTTCTAGGTTGGAAGTTATATTATGTTCAGATAGAATAAGAAATATGTTGATAAAAAAAATATCAAAAGGGAAGCACCAGTAAAGAACAGAGCATAAATAAGTAGAAAACTAGTCTAAAAAGGTGAAATATGCAGCAAAGCAGTTCAATTAAAATACATATCTGAGAGTCAAACCCCTTTGAAAATCATTAGCATAACTGAGCAACTGAGTGAAGCCATAAAAATACTCTGCCCCACAACTCAAGATGAACAACTGAGTGAAGCCATAAAAATATTCTTCCCCATAACTCAAGACAAATTGACTTCCTTTAAAGGGGAGGCATTCCTCTCCAACCAGAAATAAAAGTCATGCTCCAATCCCTTCTATCTCCTCACATCATTCACAATGTATTACCTATGTGGCCACTAGCACAGAATCCAAAATGTCGGTACCAAAGATCGAAGCACCTGAATTTTTTTAAATTGTCTTTGGTAATACTTCATAGAGCCTAGATGAGAGCAAATATGTTTGCCACCTTGATAGACATATGACATATACTTCTTATGCACTAAAGTTAACAAACATTAAGCTCAAACTCAACACAATTGTTGGAGCTTATGATAAAATTGTCCACAGGACTTCACTTAACACCATAAGCTTTCAAGTTGAATTAACATTTGACATAATACTAAGGTCTCTACGATCAAGTTGCCTAAAGTTTGATCTTTGCAACCCCTTATCATCTTTCTAATGATTTACTTGCAGCTCAAGCCTCAAGGTTATGAAGAGGCAACAGTTCAAGCCCAACAGGCATTTATTTTTCAAGTGAGCAGGCACGTTAGAGATCATAATTAAACTATTTACAGCCTTCACTTAACTACAAACATTTGCGGTAGACAAGCCATTGACAACAATCTTTCCATTGCTATAAAATTCATCAAACATCTTTGAAGGATTCCCTCTTAAAAAGCTTTAGAGAATCCATTTGGATCTAGAGCTTTAGCCTGAGCCAAATCCTAAATAGCACTGGAAGAAGATTGAATAGTTCAAACAATAGCCTAGGATAGAATGCATGTCACCCCAAAAGTTGTTCGATAAGTTGGAAAGAGGCCACAGAGAACAATAGATCCTAGGAAGAACCAAACCACCACAAGTCTGCACGATCCAAGACAATGGACGCACAGAGAGTCCAAGAAAGATGCTGAAACTAGAGTGAAACACAACTATCGAGAAAGGACCACAGCATCACTGAAGAATTTCAGTCATTGGATCAAGGGTTTTTCTGACCCAGCTACCATGGTGGGGTGACCACACTCAAATGATGGCCGGACAGGTCACCAGAAAAGATGCACATCTCAAGTGATGTTGCAGAGTGATGCATGACTTAAGAAAGTGATACTTGAAATGCAACAGGCTTAAAAACAACCAAATTTATGGCCAAAATAGTACATGAACTTGGGGGAATAATGGCTAGAAAAAGGACAGATTTTTTTTAAAGATAAGAGTACAAATCTTATTTCAAGA
Organism: Chamaecrista fasciculata; assembly: GCA_003254925.1. Classification (NCBI taxonomy): domain Eukaryota; kingdom Viridiplantae; phylum Streptophyta; class Magnoliopsida; order Fabales; family Fabaceae; genus Chamaecrista; species Chamaecrista fasciculata. The sequence goes on from QANZ01016335.1 coordinate 52,296, forward strand.
GAAGATACACATGGAGAGGATTAGCTATGATCCGAGAAAGCAAAAACTAAATGGAAAATACAGTTAAACATGCAAGTTGCAACACAGATTCCCAGTCTCTCTGCATGTCTAAAAGAGCCACTCCCTTGTAGAAGACATGCAAAAATAATGTCTAAATCAAACTGAAGCGTAAGTTTAGAAGGCAGTGAATGATATTGATAAGGCTCTAAAATAATACATGTTGAATATCTAAGCTAAAACAGGAACATTAGGCATAGAAAGGCATGCAAACACGAGCATACACTATGGGAGCAGCCTCCTTTCTTTTATATAAATACACTGAAAATAAAGATAACAAAATGAACTCCTAAAAAATGATAAGAGTAAACTATAAGACTCCTAATGTAAAACTGATCTTCAAATAATTGATAGGATTCTCATTAGAAGTTTTAGCAGGAAAAGAAGTTCACAGCTTTACAGTTTTTAAGTAAGATCTCTGTCACTAGGCTTTGCATTGGATTTTTTTTTCCTTTTTTATAGCCTGTCTGGTGGGCCCTTTTAACCTGATGTTACTTATTGGTAATCGTTCATTCCTTTTCGTAAAATATCTTTTGTCAAAATAAGAAAGTATAATACCTGAAATCTGCAAAGATAAGGAAAACAGTCTAATTGATCCTGAAGAAGTTCAGCATTATCTAAGGGGTTCTCAGAAAGATCATCAGGTAATCCAGCCTGACAAATACAGAAAGAAGGAACTCAATCTCTGAAACGATATATCTCATTAATCAAGTTATCAAACGGAAAGTAGAAATCAGACAAAGAATAGCATGCATTGGAAATTGCAAATACCTGCACAGAGTTAAATCTTGATGTGATGAAACTTTCAGTAATCTTAGGAACAAACTCATCCAGCAAGCTTGGTGCGTCACCTTTCAAATAAGGAACAGAAGACACCAATCTGGACCACAATCCTAAGAGGTAGTATACGCTATTGCTGGCCCACTGACAATAAGGAATCAACTTAATCAGAAGTTCACATTACACTTTCTTAAAAAAATATATATATCATAGCTGCAAATAATTGAAGTCACCATTTTTTATACTGAATGAAACTGCCATAACCAAATCAGCTGGAGTTTTCTCTAAAGCTGAAGGATTCTAAGTTTCAATTTCAATGAGAGCCAAATGATTAAAATATATATATCAGATGAAAACATATGTCCATTGGAAACTCTCACAAGACATCATGCCAAGTTTTGTACGTAAAGGGAAGGTGCGCTTTTGCCAAAGATAATAGGTTCAGTAAGACATAATGAACATGTTTCTAAGTCAAAATACTTAAATTATTTTCTTGAAAATAATTAAATGTAATAATATCAAGCAATTCACCTGCCATGATTGTAAAGATTTGAGAGTGAACTCTGCAACCATACGTATCCAATCACTATAGCCTTCAACATTAACAAGCTCCGACAACTGCAACATGAACTTGCAAATTTAGTTTAAAACAAAAATACAAAACTATATGTACTTAGTAGAGCTAGTCGAAACAATGTAACAACAGAGTGTAAATAAGTTCAGATGGAATAAATTATGAATACAGAAAAATTCTCAGTTTCACTTTTATGAAATACCTGTCAATGTGCTATAAATATAAAATGACTAACAATTCAGAAACCAAACCCTGTCCCAGCCCAAAGAGAAAAGGTATCCATTAATTTAATTAGACTGAAAAATCTAACACAAGCTAGAGTATAAGAAATCTTCAAACACCATAAACATAATTCTATGGCAACAAAAGCTCAAGACAGTTAAAGTAGAAGATATGCCTGTGAAGATGTGTTAATTACTCTCCAACCAAAAAATGGCCAACAAGCATAAGATAAACAAATCTATCCCTGTTCATGTGCATTACAAACTATGTGTACGTACTCAACTCCAGTAATAAACCAGTTAAATCACAAAGTGAAAATCTATACCTGATAATTCACTCTAAACCGACCAAGAAGACGGCAAAACTCATGGTAATTGTAATGATCTGTGAGACCTGCTTTACCACAAAATTATAATTGTAAATGAATGGCCAACAAAGAGAAGATAAAAAATGCCATAAGAAAACAAAAAATTAAATTAATGCTAAAATCAAACCACCAGAACTGGCTTCAGAAATCACACAATTTAAGCTAAATGAACTACTTGTATTTGTTATGTGTGATCCCTAGCTTCATATTATATGTTTCTCTTAATCGTTGCACCTAGAAGATTACATTTTATATGCTTGTGATTTATTTCAGCATTTCCCTTCCATGGCTACTAAAAAGAATCACATCTTTTCGAAAAGATCAAAGAAGAAAATGTTATTTTAACTCATGCCTTTTGAATGCTGGTTGAGATACAATAATCCATCATTAGCAAAGTGTCTAACCTACTCCATCTATTCCCAACTCCCAAGGCAGAAGTAAATTATTTAATGACACGTGCATACAAAAAAAGAAAGAGAACCAAATCAAATCGGTATAATGACTGATATTCAGTTTTTTTCAAATATTAGAGTGAGAAATAGTGTGTGCGTGTGTGTGTGTGTGTGTGTGTTTAAATTTGGACTCATTGCTATACTGGTCAAGCAAAGAAGTATCAAGCCAACAACACCTTGCCCTGTTTGCAGAATTACTTTGGTTCCAGTCATTAAATGGGCCAAAAACTTAGAACGAGCAGCATCATTGGTAAACAAAGAACGTCTTACAGAAGCTAGTCGCACCAAGCACTCCAGTGCCTGGAAAGAAAAATAATTAAACCTAAGAGAGAAGGTTCAAAAGTAGTAACCTGAAGAACCACCATAAGAACATTTCACTAGTTAAGTTAAAACTTATTAATTTATCAAGAGTCCAGAAACTATTAACTTGTTTTAATCTTTTTATTGTGAGAGCATAATCCAGTTTAAAGAAAAAGTGATGTAGCAAGAATTACTGATTTTCTTATAGAACACATGATAAATATCAAAATGGAACAATAAAAAAAATCACTTAATGAACTTAGTTCATTATAGGACATTTTTATGGTACCCACCTTTATTGCAATATGCAATTTGAGGACTGCCAGATAATTACTGATTTACATGTATGATTTGTTGCTCTAATTTTAAAACAGCTGTAATTTTTTATTTAAGATAAAAAGAGAAGTGAGAAATCACAGAAAAGGTTTCAAAAGCTGAGAACGAGAGATCCTCTCCAACGAAAACCCAAAACAACAGGAGAAAAGAAATAAAATAAAACCCAACAAAGACTTCTAATCTCTTTGGGGAGCCATGAGGTAAACTAATTTGTCTTCCACTGGCAAGCAGACATATCCAAACAAAATAGGGCTTTGGCATGCTCAGAGGAATTTTGGCATGTCCTCTGAATTTTGAGCAGTTCCTTTTGATAACACCAAGGGGTTTGGGTAGGAGTAACAAGGGTTAAGTCGGATAGCGTTTTACTTTTTATGCTGCAAAGGGATAGGAATGCTGGAAATCTGTTTTCATATTAATGAGTTTGCATGTCTCCATAATAATTTTTCATCATGTCTTTAATCTTTAAGGAAGACATTTATCTGCCACTTTTTCTCCCTTATTATCAAACTTCCTCAATACCCAAAAAAGATAGAAGTCCCTGGGGTTTGATCAAATAAAATAAAATGAAAATTCCAAATGTCATCTTCCCCCAGCCTTATTCTTTGAATCTCAGGTGTCAGTTGTTTTTCTCCAAATGAATTCTACTTAGGTTATCCTACTTTTTCTTTTGAATCTCAAGGACCATAAATACAAGAATCTGTGTTTGTTGGTGGCATGAAAAATGGGGAAGGAACTTCTTCGGTTCCAAAACATGTGTTAGATTCCAGTATGATTCAATTATGCAAACACTAAGAGAAGCTTTTCCAGTAATTATTCTCATTCTCCATCTCTTTGGGAGGGCACACTACAGACTTGTTCAAAATTTAGAGATCAAATTATTGTCCTTCATCAGGTTTAGCTGCTCCCAATTTTAGCTTTAATAGAAAATCTAAATCACCAATCTAAAAGTGAAAACACCACAGTCACTCAGCCAGTACTGTGGCTAACATTTCTCCAATCTAAGCCTGTAGAACCTCTTCCAGTTTCAGACAATAAAAATGCGTAAGTACAAGATTATTATCATTCTAAGCCTATGGCAAGATAATTTTTTATGCTTCTCTCATTTCTTGAGAGATAATCATCCACAGTTTACCAGGTTCTACCCAGAAATAGAAGATCAAATAAATATAAACGTATAAAAGAGAAGGAGAGAAGAGAATGGCCTAAGTTGTTGTAGAACTAATGAAAGTGAAAAGGGTAACCTTTCTTCATAAAATGTAAAATAGAACCATAAGTGAAAATGACATATTTTTCCCCAATTTTAATGCTTCCAATAATTTGGTTCCTATAACATTCGGTTGTGTTGCTTTTGTTAATATACATTCTCCCAACACGTCGAAAATTGATCCTCAAGCTTTAAAATGTCTTTCTTGGCTATTCTACACACAAGGGTTGCAAGTGTTATCACTTATCATCCTAACACCAGAAAGGTCTATGTATCTGTTGATGTCACATTTGTTGAATATTGCCCTTACTTCCTTGGTTAGAGACGTGGATAGGGAACCTTTTTACTACATCTCCCAAAATTATCACTTGAGTATTGATTCTCCAAAATCTCTAGTCTCTTTATATCCTTAAAACAAAGTGATATAAAGAGACTAGAGAACCATGATGTTTTTTTTTTTTCAAATTTTTTTCCAATCACTAATTAGAGAACTGAGAGCTAAGATATAGGTAAGTCTAAAATAATATAAAGGAAGTGCATCTACAGACCTCCTTTGAAAGAGGTGCCTTCGTAATGGCATAGTAATCAAAAAATATTTGCAGAGTCGTAGTGTCCTCCAGAACAGACTTCCAAGGAGATGGAATCTGCAGGTAACCATATTACATGATAATTGATACAAACGGGAATAAGGTCACCTCCAAAATAAATTAAGTTTAGAATCAAATAAAAGAAAATACCTGAACAGTGCCAAACTCATCTGAACTTTCATCAACAGATGTCCCCACAAAATCAAAGGATAGACATTTCAAAGAAAGAGAAAGTGCCAGCTCTTGCAATTGACTGAGAACTGCCCATTATATAAACTCAAACTTCAAAATAACAATAACCAAAAAGATAAAAGAAAATAAGGGGCAAAATATTAGGATGAGTGCAATACTGTAATTTCATACCATCATTCTTCAGTTGATGCAATGATGTTAAAGAAATCTGAAATATTTGAAAGAGGCATTGATCCCTAAAGGAGCAAGCAACTCTTCGATGATGTGTAGCAGGGAAACCAGTGTTAGCCTGAGGCAGAATTCCAGAAACATTAAGAGTTGAGCAGAACACAAAAAGTAGACAATTAATTATAAAACAAACAAAAAATAAAGAAAGCAACAATGTTCATATCACGACAAAGCCTCAATGACAAAAGCCAGTACTTTAAATGCACAGATCTTAGCAGCACAAATTTCAATAATGATTTAAAACAAATTTTTCTTTATAGTTGATGATCATATGTAATGTGAGTTTTCCATGCAATTATATAACACAAGAGGGGGATTGGACAACCTTACACCCATTCACCCAGGACCAACCACATGACCTATGCAATTCAAGAATACAAAATGAAAGCTTAGCTAGACAAGGTTTGCAGCTGATTTCAGGATCTTCAGATGCTATTTGGGTGTATTGAGTAAAAAAATATCGAATATTGAATCCAAATAAATAGAAATAGATAATTAATATCTGATCCATCTTATGAGTATAGCATAGAGTTATATAAATATGTTTGTAACTTTGCATAAAAATAAACCCCCTCCCCCTTCCCCCCTCCCCCAAAAGAGAAAAAATAAAAAAGATAAGCAAAGCACACAACAAGAGCTATAAAAATATGGTCAGTCTTGCAGTGGCAAATGGTGTTATTCACTACCAATACCAAACACTTATGAACAGCGCAGCATAAAATCCCACCTGATTCATCTCAGAGACAAGCTGGTTTAATATCTTCAAGCCAATGGCATAGTGGCCTGGTGTTGCCTGTAAAAACAGAATAACTATAAGCAAAACATATTAGGAATTTTAATCTACCGACTGGAATGAGTGTCTCAAGACCTGGCCAGTTTCAACCTCTCTAACTGTTACCCAGTAAGAGGAACAAGTTGGGTTGAAGCACAGAACCTGCTTGAGGATTGGCCCAGTGAAAACTGGTAAAAACCATCCAACCCCCAAAATGACCAGTGACCCTTAGTCGGTTTGACGGTTTATATTGTTACTTTTCTATCATCTCTCCAAGGACATGGTCAAGTTCATGCTTTGCAGTCCTTGGCTGTCTTATTCAATAGGACTATGTTGATGCTCATTACTTCTGAGATCAAACGATACAAGTCTATACTATAATACATTTTTCATTTCATCCTTTTTCAAAGCAGAGAACCAGCTTGCAATACTACATAAATCGATAATGCCAATCAACATTAGTCAACTTAAAATTAATAAAGGGAAAGCAATCACCTGGCTCAAGAAGTCCATTGATTCTTTGACGAGGTCCCGGAATCGGTCATCATCGAACCACCCAAATTTAGTGACTCTACACAGGAGTTGGATTAAAGAAGCAGTCACAAAAGGCTGTAACTCCGGTCCTCTGGTGGCTAGATAGTTTATGAGGTAGCCCCCTACAATGCAACAGAAAAAAAGATTACATAAATAAATCTTATCATCCTGGCATTTCCGGTCATTAAAAAACGACGAATTGGAAAAAAGCGAAGTACTTATATCTAGCCGAAGCTGCAAAGCAAGGGTGTGTTCAGTGACTTGCTTCAACAAACTCGAACTAGCCAACATCAATGCATAAGGAGTCAAGGCATGGTCAAGAATATATTGGCATTGAGAAATGTATTCGGTGTTCATGGAAAAGCATTTCAGCGTGTTCTCTGCATGAGCCCTCTCCACCGAATCCTGCGAATTATACAGCCTCTCGCACAATGCTTCCAGCTGCGCCAACTCCATAGTTCCGCAAGATTGTATTGTACCTGTCAACCAACAACACACCACGCACAAGCACAAACACAAGCAAACAGCTCAATGATTGGACAATTCAATCAGCAGTTCCACACAAAATAAGATCCAAGAAAATCCGATTAAGCCTATATAGCTGATGTCACGGCGATTCCGCCGGAATCAGCGGCGCCGCCGACGACGACGAAGCTGCCGGCGAGCCGATACGGTGGAAGAAAGCGGGAAAATTTACCGTAATCTGAGGTGTGAGAAGAAGAAGAAGCTGGTAGGTCTAGCAGGATCGCGAAGTCGCATTACACATAGAGAGAGAAACAAAGTGAAGTGATTATCTTTGCAAATTTCGTTGCGTTTTGACGCGATCTATCTAGGTTTCTCAATTTCTTCCGTGAGGGTGTTTTTCTTGTTGATGATGGCTGTTTTTGTCAGTGCAGAGATCTACAGAGGCCAATGCTTTTTTTGCTCTTCTCTTTCCTTTTTATTTTAATTATACTTTTGGTCTCATATCTTTTATTCAGGTCTCAATTTGGTCCCATATATTTTTCGTTACACTTTCAATCACATATTTTTTTATTAGTTGTAAAATCAGTCTCATATTTATTTTATTACAAATTTGATCTTATATCTTTACAAAAATTTAACCGTTAGCCTTTTTTTTTCTTTCTGGCTCCGTTTGGTACCCTTTTGGGTATGTAAAGGAAAGGGTTTTACAAGGGAAAAATTGTGAGGGAAAGGAAAAGTAGTTGAGGGAATGTAAAGTAGGTAAAGATTGAAAGTGTTTGGTATAAAAAGGTATGGGAAGGAAAGTAAAATAGATATAGAAAAAAAATGACAAAAATGCCCTTCCCATAACTACCACCAGACTGCCGGCGCCGCCGCNCAAATTACCATACCAAACACATGAAAATCTTGAAAACCGTGCCCTTTTACATTGTAAACCCCATTTCCTCCATACCAAACGGAGCCTCTAATTGTTAATTAATTTGCTTTGTCTTGTGGTGAAACTTGAAAATAATGTTGTAATATTTTTTTGAAACTTGAAAAAAACAAAATTTTCACTTCTACTACTGTAATTTTATTTTTACAATTTATGAAAAAAATTAATGTTATTTTCATATTAAGGCTATCTTTAGAAAGGATTATAATATGATCATCTTAAATAGTTTGATTTTATGATTTAAGTTTATAAATTGACTTATTTAAATTTCATAGATTCATTTGTATTTTTAAAGAATTACACATATATTATTAGTATCTTTGTAAATATTGTTTAGATTAATAGTTTTTTTGTATTAGATGTTTTTTCAGCTGGTTTATTTCTAAAATAGGACAGCTAGACTTTTTTGTTAGAGTTTGTTATTCCTCTTATGCATTCTCTCGTGATGTAAGTTGTATATATATACACTCGGGTCAGTTCGTTTCCGTTTTTTTTAAAATTTGTTTTGATTATAATCATAGTTTGATTATAATCAAAGTTGATTATTTTTGTAGTGGTGTTTGGATGATTGTTGATTATTTGGTGTGAAATTATTAAAATGGGTATGTAATGATTGTGGTAGGTGGATAAAAAGTAAGGAAATTGATAAATTGTATAGGGGTATAAATGGAAGAAAAAGTTAGAAAAAGTAAGGTGTGATTTGATTATAATAAAAGTGTGTTTGGATGTGATTGTTGTTTTGAAAAAAAACAAAAATGTTACTGTTTGCCTTGAAAAGCGTGAAATCTTGATTATTTTTGTGAGTAGGTTGGGGGATGTTTTTCCGAATCGGTGCACCGTTTCATTTTTTGCCTACGAAACGGTGCACCAACAAGGATTAAAGTGTCTTCTACTTGTCAAATTCAGTGCACCAACGAAGAAAATCGGTGCACCGATTCGCATCAGATGAGAGAGAATGTTAAAACTTGTCCGGACCCGAAAAAACAATCCAATTTAGCTTATTTCTCTCATCTCTCGTCACTCTCCCTCTCTCATCTCTCGTCACTCTCCCTCTCTCATCTGCAAGTTGTACACAATAAAAATAGATGCCATGAATTAAAGATGAGATGATGAGTTCGTTTGCAGTTTCAACCCCCAAATTAAAGTATGTATATATTATATAAGCCAAAAAGTAAAAGAAGACAGAACCGATGGTGATGAAAGAGAAGGCTCTAGGTAAGTCGGTTGGGTTAAATAACAATTCTGGGATGTTTGATTCTTTAATTTGGTCATCGATCATCATGTGGGTTTGGGGAAGAGAATCAAAAGCGAAGAAAGCCCCTGTGAAACAACACACAGATTTGGTCAATTTTCTGGAGTTTTAGAGAAATAATATGATTACAAGACGAGAGAGACGAAGAAGAATCGGCTCTGTTCGCCGATTGTCTGAAATCGACTCTGTTCTTCGGCGACGAAGAATCTCTGATCGTGCTCGGAGTCACATTCTCAGGCTCAATTTGAACAATCATATCTGGGAGACGATTTTTTTGTTAGTACGTTTCAATCGTAACGTATCTCTTTCTTTTCTCCCTCTGCTCTATCTTGTGCAAGCTATAATGGAAGCTTCTCCGAGTAGCATACAGCTCCCACCAATTCTCATACTATTGCGACCTTGAAAATGGATGAAGGGTCGCTTGTTTTGCATCATTCTGATCACCCTAAAATGACTTTGGTTAGCTCCTAGCTCATCGGATCTAACTATCTCACTTGGAATATTGTTATACGCATTTCTCTCGAGGACAAAGATAAGCTAGGCTTCATCAATGGCACTATGGATGCTCCCACTATTGCCGATGACTTCCGTAAGTAGAAACGTGTTGATTCCATGATCAAATCATGGATTATGAATTCTATTTTTAAAGATATTGCTGACACTCTTATTTATTATACTTCCGCTAAGAAATTATGAGATGAAATTGAAGAATGGTATGATATGAATGGTATGGCATGAATCATACCATTCACTTGCATTTCGTACCGTATTTCTTAGTTGTAAAATTTAGTTAAATATTTGAAAAATTTATATAATTGGTAACTTAATTTTTGTCATTAATTTCAATAATATTAATTCTAAAAGTAACGTTAAACATTTTATTAATATTGAAACGAAATCAATATAAAAGTGCTTTAAAACAAATAGATAATGACCCTAATCCTTGAAAGATAAAAAAGAGTACTTTTACTTTGTAATATCAGAAAACATTTTATTTTCGTTTTTAAAGACAATTTTTTATTCATATTTGACATAATTTGTCTTAATCAAAATACAATTAATTTTTTAAACTTAAATTTGTCCAAATCTTGTTTTAATATCACTAACGAAAATTTTATCAGTTTTTTATGTATTTAAATTACTTTGTCAATTTTTCAAATTACTTAAATTGATGATAAAAGATTGAGACATACAATTCATTATCACCCTTTTCAATTTTCATCAATCCATCGTTGGATAATCAATTAATATATTAATATATTACTTTAAAATTAGGTCTTCAGACATATGTAAAGGACATTTGATTTAAGAAGAAAAATTGCTATATCATTCACGAATATTTGTTCCTTAACAAATTAAAATAATTAAACTTCTTTTCAATCAATATTTAAAATCCTAATGAAAATGATTGATTCCGATCTCTTCAACTAATATTTTAATCATTGAATATTAATATTTTACACTGCCAACCAACAATTTTTAATTCAAATTGTGTCCCTTCTGAGTTCTAAGTTCTGCATTAAACCAATGATCTTCAAATATTTTTTCTTTCTATAATTTTGAACTGAGTGTATCTGTATATAATTTATCTCTTTCCATAATTTCTGTAGAAACTTTTCCGTTTCAAAGAAAAAATAATAAAAATTTTCCAACAAATTAACCATTTTTAAATAGTAGATTGACATTTTTCATTTAAGTTTACAATAGTACACTCACAAGAATTTAGAAATCAAATGATGAAGCATCCAAATTCTTAATATCAAAGATCAACATTCACCACAACGAAATTGATATTTTACACTATTAAGATAAGTTAAGACCAACTTATAAATAAAATATTTCAATTAAAAGGTTGAGGAACTATGTCTTACATTAAATCATCAATTATTTCATTTTTCTAAGCCTTGAAACTTGAAAGTGTCTACCCTAAAGCTCATTATATTCCATAATTTATTTGTTTTACAAATATTATCAATTTATGATCAAATTGATGATTCAGTTATTGAAAGATGATAAATTGTGTTAAAGATCAAATTATAAGATTTAATATATAAAAAAAAAGTAATTACAATCTATTTATTATTTTTGTTAATATAGTAATTAAAATCTAACAGATTTAATAATTAAATTTCACACTTAACAAGTAATAAATTAATTAACAATTCAATAACTAAATTTTCTAACTTCACATTCTAGTGAGTAGTGACTAATAAGTTAAACATTTATCACTTTTCAGGAACCAAATTATCAATTAACATTCGTTTTTGTAATATTAATTTCAAGGACGATAGGCATGATAATATTATAAAAGAAAGTCTTGTAATTTGAACATAAGGAAACAATTAATCAATCACAAAATAAAATACACATGCATCCTGCAAAAACCACTGGCCTAGAAACTTGAAGCAGAAACATATAAACAAAACAACCACTACCATACACATAGCTACAAGTTCAAGTTCAATTATTATAGTTTTGATAGTGTTATGCCAAGGGTAAAATTTACAAGGTCCAACCAATCACTGTCTATGCTAAAATGCATCACATCTGAGTCATATGTAACCATTTGATATCATCCTTGTCGCCCCATGACTCTGGTTAAAGCAATATAATCAATCACTGTCTAAGAAAAATGCATTTCCAACAAGTGTGGTTGTATTATTAATTTATTATGTATATCAAGAAGATGAAGAAGGGCCATGAGGTTTCAGAGTCTCAAACACAGCTGAAAAGTCCAGGTCTCCCAACCCCAAGCTTCTCGCTTTCTTGAAAGCCTACAAACAAACAAACAAACATACAGAATTGGAAGTCAAATCTGTATGAAACTTTATATCCTCTAATGAGCAAATGAAAAGGTCTTGTAATTTAGGCTAAAATGCATAAACCAACCCTGAACTTTAGACATTGTGCAAAACAAAACCCCTGAAATTCAAAAAATGATGAAAGACACACTAAAGTTTAGATTTTGTGAAATTATTTCTTTTGTGAAAATTTTCATCGAAAAGATCAAGAAAGTTTTACTTTTTCGACTACTATTAATTACAAAAATAGTTCATTTTAATTTTGAATCAACGTAAAATACAACAATAATAAAAAAATATAAAACAAAAAGAAAAAACTTGATTTTTTTATTTTAAAGTTTTCATAAAAGGGATCTTTTACACAAAATCAAAAGTTCAAAGGGTCTTTCGTCACATTTTAAAGTTTAGGAAGGTTTTTTGAACAGTAATTAAAGTTCAAGGGAGTTTTATGAACTTTAACCTTTTATAGTTTTATTCAGTTTCGGATAAATTGCTTTTCTCTACCCACAAAGATAGTTTAACTAGTTTATGAGGTTGGTAGGCAGGTTCAATCATCTAACTTCTATAGTTATAGGCAAGACTAGACAATCTCATTTACCACTAGTGTAGTGAGCTAGCTAATTCATGGAGTCATTTAAAACTCATTTGGGAAAAAAAATGTGATGTTTAGGGTATAAACCTCATTTGCAGCAGCTGCCACAGGCATTGGTAAAGCATGTTCATCCCCAAGGGCAATAGCCAATCTCATGTCTTTCTGCTGATGTTTCAGAGGAAAAGCTGGGGTATAATTATTCTGGAGCATTGTAGGTCCTTTCATCCTAAACATCGGATTGCCGATGGCAGCTAGATCCTGCACAAAATATCTCAATTATGCTTAGAATTGAGACCAACAGGTTTCCATAAGAATCTTTCTGGTCATTATCTCTTACCAGCACATCAAGAACGGTTTGAGGATTCAAACCACTTCTTCCACCTAATGTGAGTCCCTCAGAGAAAGCATTCATGATACTGCAAAAGTGACAGAAATGATGAACATGCAACATTTTTCAGTTTTCACTAACTTGGAAGTCAAGTATGAGTTATTAACAATACCGAAAAACAGAGGGGGAAGGAAAAGGTTACCTGCCCATTGTCATGTTAACAACAAGCTTCATTTTTGCACCATTTCCAACCTCTCCAAGGAAGAATGATTTCTTCCCCAATACATCAAATGCAGGAAGTATTTCCTCATACAATGACTACATTTGAAAAGAGAAATAATGAATCTGCAAGAAAGCGTGTACCACATATAGCAACAAGAATTCTTTATTTATTATAAAGGATTACTTTGTCTTCATATATTTCTAAGAATGGCTTTCTATGATCCATAAAGAATAAGAACAGAAACATCTTGTAACCCTGAGCCGAACATTACTAGAAACGAAATACAAAATTTAATCCACGTTGTTGACTTAACAAGAGGATCTTTGATTGTTTCTTTGTCAAGCAAGAAAATAAAACTAAATTGACCATTATCCATTGTTCACATACAGGTATAGTTTGCAACAATTAACTTTTCTTTTTCTTTTCTCTTTCCACTTCTACTTTCTGAAGTCTGGGATAAATTGCATTATATATATTGAGAAAATAGAAAGAAGTCAGATTTTAAAAAGAAAAGGTCAAAGTGCACTTTTGATCCCATAACTTTTGCTCAGGTCTCAATTTGGTCTCATAACTTTTTTTGTTGCACTTTTGGTCCCATATCTTTGCAAAAAGTTGCAAATTTGGTCCCGTATCACTTTTGGCCCCATATCTTTTGGTCAGGTTGCAGAATTGGTCTCATATCTTTGCAAAAAGTTTCAGCACCAGTCCCACTTGATCCAAATATATGAAACCGATTCTGCACCTGACCCAAAGATATGGGACCAATTCTCCAACTTGACTAAAAGATATAGGACCAATTCTCCAACATGACCCAAAGATATGAGACCAAAATTGTAACATAGGACCAAATCTGCAACTTGAGCAAAAGATATGGGACCAAAAGTGCAACAAAAAAAGTTATGAGACTAAATTGAGACCTTAGCAAAAGTTATAGAACCAAAAGTGCACTTTGACCAAAAGAAAATGAAGAGAACAAACAATGTATATTATTGAAAGACTCAGTGACAGTGTCTACATAAAACAGATCCATCTACTTCTATTTATACTAACACCATGACCATGTGAAAACACCTCTACCCTTCCCTGTAAGTTCATATTTACAACGGATTTTTTCCTTAACGTAAATTTTACAAATCCCTAATACCTATTAACAATGTTATGAGATGATTAAAAATTTGGCTCAAAAATATAAGGGCAAGTAGAAAGGGAAAGATTTTTTTAAAGGGATATTATGGGAAACTATGTTTTTTCTGACTTTTGCTGAGACAAATAAGTTATAATATGATGGAAAAGAAAGATGTATCAATGATTCAATTCCCTAAAATATTTAAAATCAAAGCAGAACAGAAAATGAACGAGAGATAAACATAATTCCACATTTTCTGAGTATTATATTAACTTACCTTGTCTCCAGCAGCAAGTATTACTAGCTGGCCATCTTCTGCAGGCTTCTTGCTACCTGAAACTGGAGCTTCAAGGAAGCGACCACCTTTCGATGTAATAGCCTACAGAAGTCAGGTCAATGTCAAATTTTCTTTACAGAACTCTTTATATTGCATATTAAAAACCATCACACTGCATACTTCAAACTTATGGATATAGCACAGACAATCACAGATATGATACACCACAGGAAAATATTGGATCTTGTAAAGCATGGCAAATAAATTCATATTGTGCTTTGTACCTTCTGTGACCTTATAGACAAGAGAAAAATAAAGTTCTACAATCATGATAGAGGTGTTTAGTGGTCCTATGCTTAACGAATGAAATATTTATGACCATCAAGCTTTTAGTCCAATTTATTTGGAAGGATAATCTTGTGTCTAGATGAGCGAGCTAGGACTTTAAGCTATGCTTAATTGAAAGGGGATCAATTTTAGAGAAATCAAGCTATGCTGAGTTGCTAACCTCAGATATCTTGGAAGAAGTATCAGCATCAACTGTTGACATGTCAATGTAACTCTTTCCACTACCAATTTGCTCAAGAACACCATCTTTGTCAAGGACCACCTAATGACCACCATAGAACTCGACTGAGTACAAGTACAGAAGTTACACATTACATAATATTCACAGCCACTAACCGATAGAGCAGCTGAAGGATCAGATAACATTCCAATTGTATACTTGCATTTCTTGATCACAGCAGCAGGGCTTTCTCCAATTGAAGCACCATGCTCAACCAGTTCATCACACTGCATAAAGAGATAGCAGAAGATATACATTAGGATTGTTGAGTCGACACTACTGGCAGAGTACTCCATGCTTAATTTGCATAAGAACAAAACCCATTTTGTTTAGAAGCGTCAGAGAACAGTTATTTTTCTTTTGCATTTTTTAGTGGTATCATACTATCATGCATCCAACGCTTCCTTTAATAGTGATTTTAGTTTTTCTATTGTTAAGGATATAAACACACATGATTTAAAAATTCAACCCGACAGTAATTTTCAAAACTTCAATTTCATTCTGCTTCAACGACAGAGAATAGTACAAAGTGTTGACCCAAAAAGAGAACACCATCAAATTGAAAAAACCAAAAGAATGTCGAGTACCCACCATATATACATCATTCTAAAATGTAAACTCCTATGTAATTATTTTCCCTACAGAATCCATCAAATAAGCAAGGCAGTACAAAGTAAGAACACAAACCCCATAAACAAGAGCAATCAAAACCATGATAGAAAACCAACAAGCATTCAAGAACAACTATGTTAGTTCCACTTCCACAGAATCATCACAATTTCGCATATAAAACATCGAATCACAGATTGTTCAAGAAGAACCATCCCACAAATTAGATACAGCAAGCTAGTGCAATCATTACTAGTATTATTACTACTAAACACACACACACACACACACACAAAATCAGTGGAAGGAAGCAAATAAATACCTTAGAGCGGGTTCTGTTCCAAACAGTGACCTTAAAGCCATGGCGTAGTAGATTCAAGGACATAGCCTTGCCCATTATCCCAAGACCTAGGAAACCCACTTCCATCTTTCTCTCTCTCTCTCTGAAATCACTCGCTCTTCTGATCGCACTCCAACAAAGAAAGACCAATCGAATATAACAAAAACAAAAAATTATAGCACTATATTTTATCCATTACTCACTCATACATCATCATCATCACCAATAATTCATCATCGTAGATCGATCCTCACTCAATAAATGGCAACTATGAGAGTGTGAGAAAAGGAATAAGAAATTTTGGGTTAGCGACACTATCAATTAACAAATACAGAGCAGACAAGGAAATCGCAAATGTAGAGGCAGTGATTGCTAAATGTGTGTATGTGTGGCAGCACTAACTATGATATTGATAAATATTAGGCTTAAGTGCACTTTTGGTCCCAATACTATGACTAAGGTTTCAATTTGGTCCCATAACTATTTTTGTTGCAGATTTGGTCCCAAACCTTCGCAAAAAGTTTCACCGTTAGTCCCCTGGTCACTTCCGTCCAATTTTCGCCGTTAAGTGTGACGTGGCAGTCTGACTGGGATGCTGACGTGGCAAAATCAAATGAGATGGAGTAAGTTAGGATCAATATGTAACATTTCATAACTTCTCTGGACTGAATCCACAATATCTACAAATCATCAATTCAATCTAAAATTTCATAACATCTTCCTCACCTCCCTTCTTCTTAAAAATTTCAGCCTTCAATACGCATTAAAATCAAGACGCATTAATCTCAGAAAATCAGCCCAACTCAACATTTTTTTACCAAACCCTAACCTAAAATCAAGAAATTTTGACAGAAAATCGAAGAGGGGAGGAATAGGGTGTACCGTCGGCGAGCTTGGAAGGGAATGAGGTGTGAGGATGACCGGAGAAGAAGACGGCGACGAACTCTGACGGAGAAGACCACTGGAGAAGAGAACGACGCCGGCGACTGAGAAAAGAAGGACGAGAACGGCGGCGGAGAAAGCTAAAACCGACGAACACGACGGCGACGGCGGTTTGTGACTGGAAGGAAAACAGCGTCGGCGAAGTAAGAGTTGAAACCAGGACAGCACGACAAGTATGTGTTTGGGAGAAGAAGAGAATGAGAGGGGAAAAAGGAACCGAGCACGACGGCGACGCCGAGGTTGACCGACGAGGACAGCTTGGAGCTTTGTCGGCGGCGGAGAGAGAAGATGGAGGTGGCGGCGGGTTGAAGGCTGAAATTTTTAAGAAGAAGGGAGGTGAGGAAGATGTTATGAAATTTTAGATTGAATTGATGATTTGTAGATATTGTGGATTCAGTCCAGAGAAGTTATGAAATGTTACATATTGATCCTAACTTACTCCATCTCATTTGATTTTGCCACGTCAGCATCCCAGTCAGACTGCCACGTCACACTTAACGGCGAAAATTGGACGGAAGTGACCAGGGGACTAACGGTGAAACTTTTTGCGAAGGTTTGGGACCAAATCTGCAACAAAAATAGTTATGGGACCAAATTGAAACCTTAGTCATAGTATTGGGACCAAAAGTGCACTTAAGCCTAAATATTATTATTATTATTATTAGTATTTTATTTTTAATGGTCGGATTTCGGTAATGAATGGAGTCTATAGACGGACAGATGCGTTCCACGTCACCTCCGAGTCTTTCTTTTTGTTTTTTCTTTATCTTTCCTGGTATCTGGGATCTGGGATTCTTTTTCCAATGAATAATGATAATGATACTCTCATTTCATACTCTTTTTTCTTTTTGGGCCTGAATCTCAGACTGACCTATGTCACTAGGTTTGGGCCCAAAACTGTTGCTTATTACATTGAAATAATAAAAAATAATGAGATTTTTTTTTTAATGTTTACATGATGCAATTTCAAAAATTATGGTAAGATGTTTGTTCCCATTTCTGAAGGTATTAGAAGAGTCAAAATCTATGGAATCTAGGCCAAAAAAAAAAACCTATAGAATTAATATAAGATGGTCCAAGTGATGAGTAATTTTGTATCGAAGATTTTAGATTTGACATCTTGTGAATGTGGATATACATCAATTGGAAGATTGACTCTCCTACCATAATTAATTGGGTGAAATCCTGAACATTGGACAAACAACCAAAAAAGGAGTGGTTTGAAATTTGAATCTTATTTTTGAACATAAAAAAATATCATCTAGTCTATAAGTGAAAGACTCCTAACAATTAGATTAGTTACTATTTTTTTTTTTTTTGGCCTGTAATTAGATTAGTTACTATTATTGATGACAGATATTGGTATAAACAAAAATATAGAATTGTTTTTTTTTCCTGAAACATAATTCATTCAAAAGTAAGGAAAAGTCAAGCACAATACAAACGAAAACAAAGTAAAAATAGTGGGGGTTTACAACACATCCTCGTTTTTAGACAACAACACTAGACAGAATATCAACTAACGAAGGTGGGGGGTTTCAATTTGGATCCTCTATAGTACTTTAGAGGTATAGTGCTGAAAGAGAAAGGAACAAGTAGAGAGAGAAAGTGGGTCCCACTGCCACTTTCTCTCTCTACCCTATTCATTTCCCTCTCAGCACTACACATATAGTGCACTATAGAGGATCCAAATTGGAGGGGGGGGGGGGGGGGGGGGG
>QANZ01016335.1:71093-104626 GCA_003254925.1 Chamaecrista fasciculata
GGGGGGGTCGGTTTACAACACATCCTCGTTTTTAGGCAAATTGGTAATATGATCAACTGCTAAGTTAGCGGATCTAGGAATCCAACTAAAGCTACAACCATCTAAAAAACAGAATACATAAATAAAGTCATCTAAAAGAGACAAACCCTTCCAAACAGGACAGCAGGCAACCCCAATGTTTGTTCTAAAAAAAGACATAAACAGACTCAGAGTAACAATAATAAGATAATAAAACGAAACGACGCCATGGAAGAGCACCAAAAAATCAAGACCAAACCAGGAAGTCACTGTGGAAGCTAGAAGCCGTCGTGGAATGCATAGTAAAGATTCGCCGCCACAGAATGCCGCCATGGCCAGGAGCCCAGATCCAGAATGTCGTTGCCACAAAGCTTTATAACCAGACGGAGGGCCACCGCCACTGAGATAGCGGCGGCTCAAAGTTTCACTCAGAGAAACACTCTCACGACGGAGAGGGTTTTCTCTCACGAAGGAGAGGTTTTAGGGTCAGCTTAAAGAGCCAATACTACACAAAGAATTAAAACTAAATTGTTCTAATTAGGCCCTTTTTTGGCTAAAGAAATCACTTAAATAAATTAAAATAGGCCAAAACTCTAATTTGGTCCCCAATGTTACCCTAAATTTTGTTTTGGTCCTTCATAGTTTTTTGTTCTGTTTTGATTTTTAATATTTTCTAATAGTTTCATTTTGGTCCTTAGTTATAAGTTTCATAATTAACTTCTATAATGAGTATGGTCATATCTTTCTCATTTCAAACTCGAATACAATTAAATCAAAGATTCTATATAGGTAAAAACACCTCTATTTTCTCCGAACTATGGGATAATTCTATTGTATTCTCAATTTTTTTTAATGGTATCTTTAAAGTTATATATATATATATATCAATTATATTCTAATCTAAAGATCTAACGTCGTTTAAATTGTTAATAGAAAATGTTGACGTCATGCTGATATCAATATTTTTGGAAGTACAATTGTTATAAAATGTTAAAGTTTTAAAATACAATTGTCATCCGAATAAATAGAAAAAAAAGTCACTTGCCTGGTTTTCATTTTCCGTTAACGATTTGCATGGTGTTAGGCCTTAGAGTATAATTGAAATAAATATCAAATTTTAAAAGTATAATTGACCATAAAAATAGTTAAGGGGTACGTA
Source organism: Chamaecrista fasciculata (assembly GCA_003254925.1). Lineage (NCBI taxonomy): Eukaryota > Viridiplantae > Streptophyta > Magnoliopsida > Fabales > Fabaceae > Chamaecrista > Chamaecrista fasciculata. The sequence continues at coordinate 72,271 of QANZ01016335.1, forward strand.
CAATTGAAAATTACCCATAATTTAGGAGCACAAGTAATAATTTTTTATATATATTATTCAAGTTAAGGTCGGCAGCTCCTTTAATTTTGAAAGAAATAACATGTCTTTAATTATTAGTATTTTTTGGCAGGTGGTTGCCGGCAGAAGCTTGATTAACATTGAAAGAAACACCCTTTTTCTGCATTATATATATATATATATATATTTGCCTCTATTTCTCTCTTACTATGCATATATATATATTTATATCAGTTAAAAGTTGCAGGGCTTGTTCAAAAGTACAAGTTCCATGGAGACTGCTTCAATGTCTAAATCTTGCAAATTGTTCTTCGCCATTCTCTGTATTTCCCTTTTCTTATTCTCTTTCTATGGTACGTTACTGAACAAGTTTAGCTAAAATGGAACTAAACTTGAGAGAAATCAGAATATATAAATTGTATTATTCAATGATAAATGATGATGATACAAAACTGTGTACATGAGAGCTCTTTATATAGAGCATGATGTATACACTAAAAGCCAACTAACTAACCTGTTCACACTATAACTAATCGAATGACTTAAACTCTAAACTAACTTCTGTTAATTCTGTTATACTCTACTGCAGCGCATGCATATNCTCCTCTCCATTTACAAAACTTGCAAACTCTGTAGTAGCAGTATGCGATTTCAGAAACTTCTCCATCTCAGTCTTGAACATTTGTGAGAAAAATTCAATCAACCAGAAAAGAAAAAATATATTACAGAAACTCCATTTTAACAGAACAATACAAAACAATGAAACTTATAATCGATCTTCCAAATGCATCCAGCCACCAAGCTAATCTTCATTAATTTTCTGATCGAAATCCTCACCTCAATCATTTTTCCAGCCATCAAGTTCAATCATCAAGTAAACTTCATCAAGATTCATCAAGAACTACTTCTTCCCGAATCATTATCTCCAAGACTCTTCATTTGCAGCTAGTGTTTCAAACACCATCATCAATGATCAAGATTCTGACAGTAAACATACCATCACCTCCAAGACTCGTCAATCCATGTGTAATAACACCAAGATCAAAAGCATTCTCTCCATTTTTCTTCAAAATCTTCCAATCAACTTTAGAACTAGCCAACTTGATTATCAAGGCACCATTTCCAGTCAAACTTGAACTGAAGAATTGCATCATAAATTTTCTGCAGTGGTAAGATTCAGAATTTTCCTCTTTCTTCTCCCACCATTCAATTTCCAAGCCATATGGCCATTCATCTTGAAACAAAGTTTCCTATCTTCTTTCTTCTTGAAACCACACCAATCAAACACATGCTTGAAATGTTGAATAAATACAACATCAACATAAGATTCAATCATAGAATGATTAGTAAGTAGCTTACCCATTTCAGTCACACAAGGACCAATTTTCATTTCTCCAATTTCAGAAACAGCAGCAACATCAAAATTGCAGCAACCTGATTCATCTTCTTCTTTTTCTTCTTTGGTTCTCACCAACATCCAAAGAGCTTTTGCCCATTTTTTTTTCTCTTCTATCCTGAAAATCTGATCATGCAGATTAACAAAACCATCATTTAATCCCATCAAGAAACACATTCTTGATGTCTTCAGCTGCACAATCTTCCATTTTTCCAATGGTTCAGCATCAATAACATCAATAAATTCGAGTCTCATTCCATAGTAAGTTGGAATAAAACCAGAATCATCATCATCTTCTTCTGTATTCTCTGATATAGAACTCAACCTCCATGTTATGCCCATATCAGTAGCTTTCGCCCATTTCCATGCTATCACCATAGATTGGCTTTTGCCCACTTCTTGGAACCTTCTTCATCAGCTGGAGGTTGTAGGGTCCCATCTACAAACCTCAGCTCATTCTTCACAGCCAAGGAGATACACAATGCAGCCAAGAAGATGCATATGAATGTTCTCCATGCCTAATAAATTTTAGTGTTCAGAGGTATGGAAAGTAATACCATTTCGGGTTGTTCTAAGGTGTATGATGAGCAAGAAAACTCTTCTGATCTGCCAGAATCGTGTCCATCAGCCACCACTGAATCAATTTGATCATCAGTCTGAGAAAATCCATCATTATCTTTAACAACTTCCACTGAATACACCATTCTTTCTTGAATATACAAGGATCTTGCCTTGAGGCTCTGATACCATGAAGAAAGACCTAACTCTCCCCAAAAGAGCTCTCATAGGGAGAGGGTTGCCCCATTATATATATATATATAGTGTTAGAAGGCCCTTTAACTAAGCGATGTGGGACTTCAACACGCCCCCCTCACGCCCAACTCGGGCGTGAAGCCAACGGGTTATTCCCAGGGCAGCCCACAGTAAGGCTCATCCATCCCACATGCCCAGGCTCTGATATATATGAATGCATGATGTATACACTAAAGGTCAACTAACTAACTAACCTGTTCACACTATAACTAATCGAATGACTTAAACTCTAAACTAACTTCTGTTAATTCTGTTATACTCTACTGCAGCGCATGCATATCATATTTCATACTCCAGCAGTTACCTACATTCCCATCCATCATGCACGCACGAACCCACCATATATTCTTACATTCTTCCTTTTTCCTTCTTGATGGAATCATTTTCAGATTTCTTATAATGAGATATCTTCTTCTCTTCCCATTACCAAACTAATTACAAAGCTCTTTTTTTTTTTCAATTGCTACTATTATAAAAATTTTGTAAATTAGAACATGTGGTTTGCACACTGCTAACACATCGAGGCCCTGTCGTAATAAAAATTAATTGCAAATGACAGGTGAAAATTACTTTTATTTTAATCCCTAATTTTGCACTATATAATATATATGTTTGTGGAGAGTGTGAAATTTTGCACCAATCTCTTAACGGTGCAAACTACATGCTGTAATTTTTTTAGTCACATGTACCATTATGTAGATTAGTCAAACCACATGGACTATTATTATAATTTATCTGAAAACTACAAAGCTGGATCTGTGTAAATCTAACCTTGTGTTCACAATGAAGTACAGTTTTCGGGGGCTTGAGGTCGTCGGATCCTGCAAACAAGAATGCACAGGGGATTCCCTGTGATTCTTCTTCGATGCTCAAATTAGTAAGTTGAGAGAAGTGAGGAAGTAGGTTTTCTTCGAGAGAGAGAGAGTCGTTACCTGAGAGTGTGTGTTTTGCTTGTATTTATCCTCGTCCCTTTTGTCTCATGGTTGTACGAGGTACAAAAGGGACGTTGGGGGTGTTTTCGGGAGTGTACAGGGAGTGGGTTGTTGTGCCTTGCTGACCTGGCTCGACAGCTGTCGCTGTCAAGCCGCAGTGGGGTGTCTAACATTCCTTTTTGGGAGTCAGTGATAGGCAAGAGTGCTTTTCACCATATCCCTATGTACGAAGGGTGTTTTGGGCATTTTGCGTGTGTGCTTTTGCCCAACCGTACGCTGTGACTGGTGCAACCTTACCTGGTCACGTGGTCTCAAGGATCTTCGCATTAAATGCCAATATCTTGGCATTTAATGCTTGAGTGGGAGAGGACCCTGCTGGGTTGCTTTTTGGCGTCGAGTCTCCCTTAGCCTATTCTTTCCTACTTATCGCCGTGTGATCTTTGTCCTTTATGTGTAATTTAAAGGATGTATATCACTACTCCCTCCTAAAAGTCCGAGGGGGTGTCGTCGGCGTCAACGTCCGAGGAATGACTATCCGCCGATCCCAAGGGGTGTATATCACTAGTCCCTCCTGAAAGTTCGAGGGGGTGTCGTCGGCGTCCGAGGCATGGCTATCCGCCGGTTCCCGAGGGATGTATTTCATTAGTCCCTCCTGAAACTCCGGGGGGGAGGGTGCCGTCTACGTCTGAGGCATGGCTATCCGCCGGTTCCCGAGGGGTGTATATGACTCTACCCCCCTCCTGGAGGACTAAGCTTGTCCGGTAGTGGTGTTGGGAAATTGAAAAGCCTAAGGGACTCTACCCCCCATCAATCACATGCTTTAGCACCACCTACCATACTCCACCTTTCTCTCTATACATACGTGCTACAAAACCCTAATAAGGTAACACAATTATCTCTCTAGAATACTTACTCTCGTCTCCTACATTCTTTAACTTGGGCTTCGGAGTGGATTCACAGGGGTCTTCCCCGGTGCATCCTTCTTGCAGGTCCTCTTTCAAGTTTCAAGGCCTCACATGGTTATCTTAAAGAAAACCCAAAGGTAAATCCTCTTGGACCAACTTTTGTGTTTTCATTAGCCATCACTTACAGATAATTATTAGGAACTAATTAACTCATTTGGTCATTCATATCCTCATTTAGCTACCATAAATTTAAACATTATAGATAAAAGACAATAATAGAAGTGTTTTCACTAATAATGATACATGTATGACATATCAATTTGGTTAGGCATGGGTGGTGGTTTAGATTTCATGAATCTCATTCTTATCTCCAAAACAATGGCGAGAAGAAACAAGATGGCAATAGTAATCCCATAAGCAAGAAACCACTTTGGTCCTTCATCTCCCAAGTGAAGTCCATAGAAAGTGTTAGCAAATGAAAAGATGAATAGTATCCTTCCCACATTATGATGGTAATAATTCCAATATTTTCGTATTCTTGATTCCTTTCCTGGTCTCAAAATCAGAGCTAGAATCTGCAGTGAAAGAACCAATTAATCATTTAAAATCAATCATTTTTTATATATATGTATGGCCAAATTAATGCTTGAAAAATAAAAGATTTAGGTGGCGAAAAAAGTTGACACCATAAGTTTGTGGTCTATGTTTTCTGTTACCTATTATTTTCCGTTGCGTCAAAGAGGTCATCACAAAAGTTGTTGAGAATGGCCACTAGAACATATATTTTTAATTAATTAGTTATTACTTGATGCAGAAATAACAAATCTTAAGTTTCAATTAATATTCAATACCCAATCAGAAAATAATATTAAAATACAATGACAATAATTGACTCAAAAGGAAATTCGATTTCTTGATAAAAAAAACATTTAAAGAAAATTCACAAAATAAAAAGTTTAAGAGGTCTGTCAATTTTTAAAGTCTAAAATTTTCATATGATGACTAAAATTCAAAAAACGTTATGCATTTCAACCTTAATGAAAATTGATGACTAAAATTCAAAAAACGTTATGCATTTCAACCTTAATGAAAATTATACACATGATATTTTTTTTTCTTTTTGCATGAATAAATTTCCCTTATATATAGTTGCTATCGTGAAGAAAAAAATAAAATAATCAATAAGAACAATTATGCTTAAATCTCTGTTTCCAACTACAATTAATTAATATTGTCTCTCTAGCTCTAGCCCTTTTTTTTTTAATGCAAATAATTATCGATAAGAGTTGACTAAAGAGAAATTAAATTAATTTAATTACCTGGAGGAATCCAAGGACGAGAATGAGAATTCCAATATTTTTATGAGCAGTAAGTTTGGTGCTAACTCTCTTAGATAAAATTAGACCACATATTATTCCAACGATTCCACCAACAAAAGCAATTGTTTGAATGGAAGCATGCAAATAAAACCAAATAGGATCCCATTGCTTGCAATGACGAGCAATTATGGCTCCTATTATCATAAGAACACTCCATCCTCCAATGTTTAGGGATCCATGGCTTCTTTTAAGATCTAGGTTTGCTAATTTGAATTTACCTGTTAATTAATTACAAGATATATATAAAATTAAATACAAATTGATATGAACTTAATGATTGACAATGATCTTAATAACTAGTCTTTAGAAAAAAGAACAATAAATATTTATCATATTATCATATATATATATATATGTTTGTATATATAAATAATGTCAAAATATACATGTAAAAAAAAGAGTAAGCTAATAACTTGGTTACTGAAAGATTACCGAGTTGACAACTCGATCCCTAAAAGATTAAGATACACAATTTATAATTCATGAAAGATCCAAACGCTATACTCTTTAGTCCTTGAAAGAATCAAATAATATACTGTTTGGTCTATAAAAATGACTAAGTATATACCGTACCGTTTTAAATCTTTTAAGGATTAAATTGTGTATTTCAATATTTTAAAATTCGAGTTATTAACTCTGTGATCTTTTAAAACCAACAAGTTGTTAGTTTATTAAAAAGAAGTCTTAAAAACGCAGAAAGTCACATCTATAATTAAATCTTTTTTTTTTAAAAAAAAATTATTTGTTACAACAAAATTATAATATTTTGAAAAAAAAATAAAGAAGTTTAAGGATTTTCTCCGTGGATTTTGTAGTTCTGTAAGTTTATATATACAAGAAGATCATCAGAATAAAGTTCAACATGAGATAATTTATGTAGTTATATTTTATCCTTATTCCTTAGATGTTAGAAGTTATAACAAATGTCTACAAATAAAAAAATCAAAGTACACTTTTGGTTCCATAACTTTTGCTCATGTCTCAATTTGATCCTATAACTTTTTTTGTTGCACTTTTGGTCACATATCTTTACAAGAAGTTTCACAGTCAGTCTTACCTGATCCAAAGATATGAGACTAATTTTGCACTTGACCAAATATATGAGACCAATTTTGTAACCTGACTCAAAGATACGGGACAAAAAGTGTACTTTGGCCAATAAAAAAAGAGAGAATATATATATATACCTGTTGCATAATCAATGTGGAGGGAAATCTTATCACTGTGCTTGGTCAAGAAATAGTTAGGGGGAGAAGGGAAGAAGCCATTGGGTCCAACGGCAAAAATGAGATATGGTGAAGGTTTTTTTATGTGTAATTGGAAGGTAATATAGGCAAAAGTGGGTGTATAAAATCCAGTATAATTGGTCAAAGGAAGCTGGCCTTTATCAATGAGAGCATCATTGTCACTTGTGCCTGCAAGATAGTACTCTTGATATGCATCTCTAACATGTCCACTTGAATCTATCCACTCCACTAGGGCACTTGAACCCACCATTCTTCCATTTTTAGAGAACCCCATTGCCCCATAAGAGTTTATGCTTGTAGGGAATGAGAACTCAAAGTTCCACAACTCTGAAGATTCCTGACCATACTATAACACACACACATATATAGTGTAATGTAATTAATGTCATATATATATATAAGGCCAAATTAAAGTGTACTTCTTGTCTTATAATTTTTGCTAAGGTCTTAATTTGGTTCTATAACTTTTTTTGTTGCACTTTTGGTCCCATGATCTTTAGGTCAGACTGTAAAACTCGTTTTATATCTTTGTAAAAGGTTCCACATTGTGAGATTAACGATGAAATTTTTTTGCAAAGATATGAGACTAATCAAATCTGCAATGAAAAAAGATATGAGACCAATTATGCACCTGACTAAAAGATATGGGAGCAAAAGTGTAACGAAAAAATATACGAGACCAAATTGAGATTTGAACAAAAAAATATATGATAAAACATGCACTTTAGCGGTTAGCCTATATGGCTATATATATATATATATATATATATAAGAGGAAACCTACTATTTGGTCTCTCATTTTTTACAGTTTCAACTGTTTGGTCCTTGCATTTTTGAAATAGATTATTTGGTCCCTCAATAATTACAAATGTCAACTCGTTAGTCCTTGTAACTTATATTCGTTACTAACAGTGATGACATGGTCGTTAAGTGTACATGTGGCACGTTAAATGCCACATAATTAACTATTTGGTCCCTCTATTTTAAAACTAAAATCTGAGTTGGCTCCATCTTTTAAAACACAATCATTTAGTCCCTCTTCCCTTTTTGGTCATGTCGTCTAGGGTTAGGAACGTCCTCCTCTAACCCTCTTCATTCCTCATTGGGTGACACATCATAGATTTATTATTTGTTATTAATGTTAGTCTATTTCATGAATCTATAATTTTTATTTTACATATTTGCATGGTGTGTTACATTATGGGTGACACGTCATTAATATAATTAATTTTGTTATTTAAAGATAGATAGAGAGACTACCAAAATTGATTACAACTAGATTTGTGAAGGATCCGACTAACCAACTAAATTGAAAATGAACATTCAATCGAGGACCAAATTAAGAAAAAGTTAATCTACAAGGGTCCTTTTGAAAATGTTAATTACCATATGATGCATGCATGCATGGACTTACTCTGAGGATGAAATTTTGAGCTTCCCAAATAGGAACACAGTGCTGATATATTGGATCTAGGTCGTCATTACAAGAGTCTTGTGATGTCACGAGGGTTGATGAAGTACACAAAATAACGAACAAGATCATAAGGCGAACCAAACATATTATAATTGGCTTCATCTCTTTCTGTATATATTTATGGAAGCAAGCATTAAGGTTTTTAATGTGGAAGACAATAGATCATAATTAAGTATGCAACTATGACTGCACCTATATATATATATATATATGTGTGTGTGTGTATTCACAATATAATCATCACATTCAGTTTTAACTTCTTAATAACAATATGTTAGGTATTGTCAATGCCGCCTATATAACATGACGAACAATAAAAACAAAAATGTGATAGACTGGTGGTAGCTTTTTGAAAATTAATGCCTTTCAGCATATAGTTATAATTAAGGTATGTTGTCTACATATATATGTTAGTTTACCTCATAATTAATTAGTGTTTGACCGATACTATATATGATTTTGACTTATTGTGAACAATCCGCCAAGCTGGCCATGATTAGATTCAAACCTAAAAATATTTTATGTAGGGCTTAATTTCACTTTCTATTTAAAAGGTTTCTTGGTGACAAAATCAAAAGTTAAAACCCTATATATGTTGATTCCTTATATCAGATCTTAGCAATTTCTTTTTTAAAAAAGAAGTTAGATTTTTCTAAAGTTTTTCCTTCTTAATTCTAATTTTCGTAATTCTTTTTATTATAAATACAAGTAATTTTATTTTATTTCTTTTTATGAATGATCGAAATTTGTGATAGGAAATTAGTATATTATTTAGTTGTTGGAAAATGTCTTTTAGCATATTTTATAGTCAAGGACGTTGTTTAGACTTTAGTGTTTGCCTGGTTTCTATGTACGTTATGGTCAAAATTATTATTAGTATATCTGACCGATACTATATATGTTAATGGTCAAAACAAGCTAAGTTATATATCATACTCGTTCAAACCTACAAAAATAAATATATATATAGAGGTTCATATTTTAATTTTAACTAAAAAAATTGTTTCTTTTGTGTGAATCTTAATATTCTGGAGCTAATTTCTAGGTTGGCCGGGACAAAATTTTTAACTTGAATGAAAAGGATTTAAATATACCCAAAAATATGGCTAGAGGAGGGCGTAGAGGCAATCTCAGAAAATGAATCGATGAAATAAAGAAGACATAAAAAAAATATGGGAAGAAAAAATACATGCATATATCGTATGGTTATTGAGAAATTTTTTTTGTTTATTTTAGGAAAAGAAAATACATGCATGTACACGAATTTTTGGTTTATTCACAGTTTATTTTTAGCAGTTGTTGCAATGTTCGTTTTTAGAGGATAATTCCTCTTTTAATTATAAATTTCAATGAACTCTGAAATAATTAAAATAATAATAAAAAAAGTAGCAGAGGAAAAAAATAGATAACAGCGAGTTTCAAGTTTCAACCATCCACAGTATTTTCCAGAAAGAAAATTAAAAACATTTAGCAACGGTCGTAACCGTTGGAAACGTCAAGAACTAAACTCTGACCACTTTATATGACAAATGGTCAAAACTGTCGCAGAATACAGAGACGGTTAAAACCGCCGCTATATGTTCTGCTAAAACAATTTCTTCTAGATTTAAAGATGGCTAAAACTTTAGTCAGAAACTTTCAACAACAGTCATTCCAACAGTTATGACAACTGAGGAAGCGATGCTACATATAACGACGGTTGGACGTACTGCCGTTAAAAGTCTAACATGGTCAAAACTCAAAAGTCAAAACTATTAGATGCCCATAAAACCGTTACTAAAAGCCATTTTTTTGTAGTGATTAAATTACTTATCATGTATCATTTTTAAAATTATAATATTCATTTTACCACAACTCTCCACCTCCACTTCTAAAAGCTATTGCTATGCTAAGTAAGTGTATACATAAATATATACTATCATGATCATTATACATTAAATTCATCACTGTCACTACCACGCATTTATATATACCTACCCAATAATGCATTTTGAATTAAAGTGTTTTTTTTTAATTTAGCTTGTCTAAAACGTTGTGTATGGTATAAATATGTGGTAGAAATATTATTTATTCTTAAAATAACATGTTTTGGGTATGTTTTCTAATATATATAATTTAAATAATTTCTTGGGAATCTTGATATTATCCCTTGGCACGCGCAGTTAATTAGTTTTTTCTCCAAATATGAGCCAATTAATATTTAAACCTAATGCTAATGCACTCATATATGGTTTAAGAATTTCCAAGCCCAATTAAAGCATAAAACAAGAGCATATATGTGCGGGCACACACATATATATATATATATATATATCGAGTTCCTCTATTTTTGAAGGACTAAATTAAAAAATTTAGACACAAAACTTGGTAGACTTATATGAAAAAGAATTAAAATATCAAGTAACACCAGAAGAACTAAATGAGAATTTAATTAGTCATCCTTCAAAGATAAAAATAATAATTTATTAAAGAGATTAGGGGAGAAAGTAAAATGAACTGTACTAGATACTTAGGCAAAAGAAAAAAAAAAGCCTATTTAGCTAGGCATATTTTTCGATTTCTTCTTCACTATTAGCATTCGTATCTCCAAAACGATGGCAAGAATTATCAAGATGGCAATAGCAATCCCATAACCAAGAAACCACTTTGATGATTCATCTCCCAAGTGCAGTCCATAGAAAGTGTTAGACAATGCAAAGATGATCACCATCCTTCCCACGTTATGATGGTAATAATTCCAATATTTTCGTAATTTTGATTCCTTTCCTGGTCGCACTACAAAAGCCATAACCTGTGAAACAAAATCAATTCAAAGTTAAATAAAACTATGTTAGTACCTAAATATATATGGCCAAATAGGCTTTGGCAGCGGTTTTTGGACTTTCTGTGACGATTCTGATCGCTGCAAAAACTTTTTTTATAGTGCTAGTGATTAACTTTCATAAATAGTTTTCGACCCAAGTGATAAATTAAAATGGAGGGAAAACTTATTACAAAAGCCCTCATCATAATTCTCTCGACCTTAATTGATATGGACGAAAACTTTTATAAATAGTTTTTGATCCAAGTAATAAAATGGGAAAATTTTCTTAAAAGAATCTAACCAAAAGTATTTTTCTCATAATAACGGGTCAAATGTAATACTTTGAAGTAACATAATTATCTTTTGTCTTATAAAAATTACATGAATATAGGGATCATCGCCACGTGCATCCTATATATAATGAGACGCGGTTCAAAAACTTTTGTTTAGGTTTTAATTTGGTCTCATAAATTTTTTTTATTGCACTTTGGTTTCATGTCTTTGAATCAAGTTGCAGAATTGGTTCATATCTTTTGGTCAAATTATAAAATCGGTCTCATATCTTTGCAAAAGGTTCCACATTGTGAAACTAATGGTGAAACTTTTTGCAAAGTATAGAACCAATTTTACACCTGACGAAAAAATATATGACCAAAAGTGCGATAAAAAAGATACGGAACGTAACCAAATTAAGACCTGAGCAAAAGATATGAGATCAAAAGTGCACTTTGGCAAAAAATAATATCACTTCTAAGTTCTAATCCATATGTTTCAGTGTTAAAAAAATATCTTTGAATATTTTTTTTAGAAAAAACTTGTTTTCCATTGTATCTTTTGGGGTCAAATTAATTAAAAGTCCTTCTATAAAAGGCCTCTCTAAAAAGTAATTAAATAAAGTATTGACCACAAAGACAAATAGTAGTTAATTAGAGATAATGGAGGAATTGAACCTGGAGAAATCCAAGGACGAGAATGAAGATGCCTATATTTTTATGAAGAGTCACATTGGTACTGACTTTTTTGGATAAGTAGAATCCACATATGATTCCAGCTAATCCACCAATAAAGCCAATTGTTTGTATTAAAATGTGCAAGTAAAACCAAATGGGGTCCCATTGCTGAAAATGACGACCAATTATGGCTCCTATTATCATAAGACCACTCCATCCAACAATATTTAACCATCCGTGGCTTCTCTTCAGTTTTAAGTTTGATATCACTTTAATTTTACCTGTGCCAACATAACATACCATAATCAATAATAATAGAGTAATCAATTAATCAGATTTATTTTTGGTCTAAGTCACGGTTTACTAGTACTGTTGTTGATAGTATTGACTAATTTTTTTTACTATGGGTCTTTCACTTAAAGATTAAAGATAAACAGTTAGTTATATAATATTTTGGGTAAATTACACTTTGGTACTTTGTTCTATGAACCGATTTCACTTTGGTATCATGTTCTTTGCACCGTTAACATTTTGGTATCCTATTTTTTCAAAAGTAACAGTGCAAAGAACATTGTACTATAAAATATCACTTTTGAAAGAACAGAATACCAAAATGCTAACGGTGCAAAAAATAGGGTACCAAAGTGTCACTTTAATTTTGAAAGAATAGGGCAACAAAGTGAAATCAGTCCATAAAACATGGTACCAAAGTGTAATTTACCCTAATATTTTTCATACCTAAAATTGAGATTATGGTTAAACTCATATAATTAATTATTAATTTGATATATATACACACTATATGTACATAGAAGTTGTACATGCATGTATGAAATATTAAAAAAGGTTACACAAAAAGTTAGACTCAAAATATTCCATATCTATTTTGACAATTTCTTTTGTTTTAATTTCTAGTCATAATTTATTATTAGCTGAATTGAAACACACACATATATATATATTAATTTTTCTAAAGGACAAAAGAAAATAAATAGAATAAGAGATCTTCTAAAGTGAGAATATCAGTAAAGTTTCTGAGAAGTGATCATCATTTTCCCTATGCTCCTCATAAATGATGCATCCCAAGGGCAAAACAGTACAAGATCATTTTGTCTTTGTTACAAGGCTTTTCTCATCCCAAAAGATCGAGCTCTCAAGAGGAGAGGATTGTCTCAACCCATATATACAACTTGTCAGTCTTTTAACTAAGCAATGTGGGACTTACGCCCCCTCATGCTCAACATAGGAGGGTGAAACCAACGGGTTATGTTTATGACAATTTACAGTAAGACCCATCTATTCACACATGCTCAAAACTTGACTCTGATACCATGTTACAGGGCCTAACTCACCCTAAAAAGAGCCCTTTTGCGGTGAGTTAGGCCTTGTAACAGTTTCACTTCAAAAACTTCATTGACTATTCTCTCAATTCCAAAAGCAATTAAAAACGACTTGATCGAGTAAGTATACTGACCTGAATCATAATCTATCTTGAGAGAAATCTTATCACTATGTAGTGACAACAAATAGTTAGGAGCAGAGGGGAAAGAATTCTGGGGTCCAATGGCAAATATGATAAATGGCAAAGGATCATTAATGGTATGTAATTGGAAGGCTAAATAAGCTGTTGAAGTTGAAGAATGGTAATAGCCAGAAGCATTGGTCCAAGGAAGATCACCACTATTATGTATGACTTTGTCTTCACTTGTGCCTCCTAAATAGTATTCAAATATTTTGTCATCCTCAGATTCAACCCACATCACCATTGCACTTGAACCCACCATGTTCCCATCTCCAGAGAACCCCATTGCTGCATAAGAACTTATCTTTGTTGGGTATGATAGAACAAAGCTCCACAAGCTTGATGAAGCTTGTCCATACTGCTCAAAAATGTCATATGATTAGTTAATTTATAAGAGAAAACTTATACTATTTGATCATTGAATTTATACTAAATTAATAAATCAGTTACTAAATAATCAAATACGATTTGGTCCCTGATATACTAACTTGATTGATAAAAAATGTTGTATGATTAATTAATAAGGAAAATTATTATATTAGGATTTTTTATTTCAACTCAATTTTTAGATATATATATGTATATATTATATGTGTGTGTATGGTGCAGACAGAATATTGTGTTTTTATGTGTCTGATTGTGTATAGATTAAAATTCAGTTAGTTTCCATGTTAATTTTGTGGCCCGGACAATAGAACATGGCAATTCGCAAGTGTTTGAATGACATATTTAAAATACATTGAACTTAAATCGTTTGAGCACAAAAAGTACATTACCATAAAAGGGTTTAATAGCGGCAGTCAAAAGTGTTGCTAGAAGTAAAAAATTGTTATTGAAGTAGTAGCACTTTTCTCACTCCCATTATTGAATACCAAACTGCTACATATATCCTATCACAAGAAGTTATACTCGCAAGTATAGCGACTATACAAATTTAATTTCTAATATCAAACATTTTTGCTGCTATGAGTTAGAATAATTGTTACTACAAACATCTAGATTCGTCTAAATGATAAGCGGTTTGACATATATAAAAAAACTTGTTACTACAAACAAATTCTATAGCAGCAAAAGAAAATTTGTTGTTAATATATAGAATCAAAATGATTGTTAGTAATTTCATTTTTTTGTCCCACTACTAAAAGGTACCACAGAAGAAATAGCATTGTTGATCTTTTAAATTTCTATATTAATATAAGATAAAGCATAAAATACAAGAAAATATGAAAAGTAGTGGGAATAATATTATTAGTGGAGTTTATTAATCACCACCATGATTTTATTATATTAAAATACAGCAAAACTATATATATATATATATTATATATTAACAAGCCTTATATATATATGTGTTAAAGAGTCATTTTGATCATAAATGTATCTCCTTATTTTCATTTTGGTCATTTATGTTTCAAAAGATTTATATTGGTCCTAAATGTCGGCAAAATATTTAATTTTGGTCCCAACCTATATTGAATGTGTTATATTTCTCTTGTTTAAATTTGAATGTGACAAGTTCAGAGCTACGCGATGCTTTTGAAGAGTACTTTCTCTATCTAGTAAGGACCATCAACAAACAAGATCAAATCGAGTTCGAAAGTAGGCTACTCGTTTCACGACCAAATAAGCGAAGTTAGTCATATATCTTTTGTTCCAATTTGAATGCAATGAGTTCAGAGCTACGAGTTACTCTTTATTTTTTTTCTGTCTAGTTGGGATCATCAATAAATGAGATCAAATCAGACTCAAAAGTGGGTTTTAAACCAATTTTTTATGATTTATTACTTTTTGGTCCAAACCTCACTTTTGAACTCGATTTGATCTCATCTGCTGATAGTTCCAACAGGGTATAAACAAGATTTGTTAAAAGCAATTCATAACTCTGAATTCGTCGCATTCAGATTTGAAGCAGAAGAGACATGATCAACTTTGCTGGTTTGACAATGTGTGAAATGAGTGGCCCACTTTTAAAATTCGATTTGACTTCATTTGTTGACGGTTCCAACTAGATAGAGAAAATACTTTTGTTGGCCAAAAAAAAGAGAAAGTACTCTTTAATTAAAAGCAACACGTAATTTTGGACTTATCACATCCAAACTTAAAATGAGATAAATATGACTATATTCAATAGTTTAAGATCAAAATAAAATATTTTTCCAATATTTAGAACTAATGTGAATCTTTTGAAATGTAAAGGACCAAAATGAACATCACCACGGCATACCTTTAATACCAAAATGAACCTTTCACCTTACTCTTATATATATATATATATATATATAATTTAACAAGTCTAACTAGATATTATACAAATTAAAAGAAACAAATTAATTAAATTGACTTACTCTAAGGATGAAATTATGAGGTTCCCAAACAGGAATACAGCGAAGGGAGGTGGTGTCAAATTTGATGACATTGCGATCTAAGTCATTATTACTAGAGGTACAAGAGTCTTGGGATGTCACGAGGAGCCATATTGATGAATTACACAGTAAAACGAACAAGATATGGCAAATTAGGAAATTATATGGCTTCATCATATTCATATCGATCTCGATCTGATTCTCTGTACAGACAGATCACGAAATAAATAAATGTTGGTTTACATTGGTTTGAAGGTAATATTGGTTTATATGTATATACTTTATTTGTTTGATTATCCTTTGGAGTTCACGATCTGCTATAGGCATTGCCGTCGTTAATTAATTAGAATATAGTAATTAAGTTATGTATGTGTGCTGTTTCCTTAAAAGCAAAATGGTCCAAAACAAGATTCACAATATAATTGGTCTCAAATGATTACTATGTTGTCGTTGGATCGGGAATGCCTTTTGTTGTCTAGTAATTGCTTGACTCCTTCAAAAAAATTAAAGCAAGCCAACCCGGAACGTTGGTACATTCTTTTTTTAAAAAAATTATTTTGAAAAATACATACACTAAATGAGAAGTCATTTTCAAAGAGCTCAGCTAGTTTACACATTTTAATCTCTTTAATTTGTAAATAAAACATGATCGATCTTCTAAAAAAAAGGCAAAAGACATGTTAGTGCCCCTAACGTTTGGGATCAGTTTCAGTTATGCCCCCAATGTCTGTTTTGTGTCAGTTATGTCCCCAATGTTTCACATTGTTGTCAATTATACCATAACCTCTAACTCTGTTAATTAGATTGACGGAAAAGGTTTATGTGTCAGTTGACTAGACTAATGATTGCCTATATGTGTCAATTTTTTTTTGCCAAAGTTCTATTTTGATATCTCAAGTTTGCTTAAAGTTCCGTTTTTAGTCCCTCAGATCAAAGTCCTATTTTATAATAGGATCAAAATGTAAGAAAAGAGAAACAATTAAACAACTTTAATAGATTTCACATAGAAAATAAAAATAAAACAACCAAAACCATCATCATTTTCTTCGCATGGATCATCATCATCTTCTTCTTCATTCGTCATCATCTTCACCGTTACCACCACCACCACCACCATTGTCAGCACTAGCATCACCACCACCACCGTCAAGCTTTTCCAGAACTTCAACTAATTAGTATATAAAATTCATACATTTATTTCACTCATTTTCAAAACTTTATACAAAAATTTTACATATAAATATTTCATAGGACACTCCCTCCATATATAGTCCATATATATATATATATATATATACTATGGAGCTAGAGAGAAACGGAGACATTAATTAGCTATGTTGTGTGTTAATTTTTTTTTCCCGGCTGCCCATCCGATATTTAGAGTAGTTTTACTTCGATTAATCCGAATTTAACCAGCATTGCGCACTTGACAATAATAAGAGAATCTCCCAACATATAAATAATTGTATTCATAAGATTTTAAACTCAAAAATTTAATTACTTAAGTGATACCAAATCACGTCTTGATTACTTACACCAACCCTTATGTGGTCATTTACCCAAAAGGAACAAGGAAAAAAAAACTATATATATATATATAGAAGGAATTAATTAGTAAAATGAAGGAGTAATTAATTACAAAGTAATATACATAAGCATAGGCTCTGTTTTAGATTTCATCTTTCGCATTCTTATCTCCAAAACAATGGCGACAGCAATTAAGATGGCAACAGTAATTCCATAACCAGCAAACCAACTTGATCCTTCGCCTCCCAAATGGAGTCCATAGAAAGTGTTAGAGAATGCTAATATTACCATTAACCTTCCAACGTTGTGATGGTAATAATTCCAATATTTTCTTATGTTTGATTCTTTTTCTGGTCGCAATTTGAAAGCCAAAACCTGTGATCCAAACAAATCAATTCAAATTCAAACATCAAATGTGTGTGGCCAATTAAATTATGGTAAAAGCATTCTTTTTGTCTCTAAACTTTACATCAATTTTTTTTAATTTCGTTCTCAATATTTGTTGATTGTCAATTTTCTCTCTGAAGTTTTTTCCATTGAGTTAGAATTTGTATTTCTTTTTTCTACTAATTTGATCCAAAACGTATGAATATTGTAAATGTGCATAGTTAAACATGCACGTTTACAATATTATGGGATTTTTAAAGATATGGAATAACACTCTCAACAATGTTGTTAGATTCGGTCCATTCAATGAATCAAAAAGGCATTCGATTTATAGTATATGACCAGTTTAATCGGTTGAAACTAGAAGATATAATAAATATAATTAATGATTATTTTTAATATAAATAATAGAATTATAATCATAGTAAATAGTTATAAATTGATAATTTATCATAAATAATTAATGTTACAATACAATAACTTATATCGAGGAACTAATTAAAATTGATAACAAAATAATTTTGTAGGGATTAAATAGAGAAAAAAAAAATCGGACTAAATTGAGAAAAAAATCTTTAGAGACTAAATTGAAAAAATATATTAGTATATGAAGGGTCAAATAAAATTTAATATTTTAATTGAATTAGACAGTTCTTTAACAGTTCACTAATCTAATCCGATTTAGTCCAACTATCAAAACTGTTTTTAAAGTTAAACTAACTCGTTCTTCAATATAATCTGTCGTCAAATCGAGACGGTCCGGTCCAATAGTGACATCATTAACTCAGTAAAAGTTATACCTTTTGACTTTAAGTGTAAACATTTGATCCAAACCAAATGAATATATATTGTAAACATGCATGCATGTGGTTAAACAAATTAAACTTCTTTCTTGAAAGTAAAATATAATGAAGTGCAGGCATTTAATTAATTACCTGGAGGAAGCCGAAAAAGAGAACAAGAATCCCAAGATTTTTGTGAGCCTTAATAGCATTAGAAGAAGGGAGTTTCTTAGATAAGATGAGGCCACAAGAGATTCCAATGAATCCAGAAACAACACCAAGTGTTAATATGTAAGCATGTGCATAAAACCAAATAGGGTCCCAATGTTTGTAGTGACGAGCAATTAGAGCTCCTATTATTAAAAAAACACTCCATCCTATTATATTCAGACTTCCATGGGCTCTTCTCAGGTGTACTAGTCCCTTCACTTTACCTGTTTTTCCATCATACATATATATACATATAGTCAACAATATTAGTCACCGCAAAGAAAATGAATTTTCAGCGATGACTTTTAGTGAATAGATCTGTCATTTCTTGAAATCTCTCTCTTAATTTAAAATCGTGGTATAACGTATATCCCCCAATAGCAGAAATTTTTATCACTGAAAAAGCATTTTTAGTGATGACTTTCGTTAAATATTACTGAAAGTATCATTATAAAGTCACCATTAATTAAAAAGTTATAAGTGGTGACATATATCTTGTCATTGAAATATCTTTTTGCAACATTTTTTATTGTTCTCTCTAAAAGGTTATTAGTAACAACAATTTGGTTGCCATATTTTATTGCCAATTATTTTCAAGTCGCCACTATTGTGGCATGAAATTTGTTGCCACCGAATCGTTTTCAATAGTTGGTATATTATCAAATCTAGTACTAATTTTTTATTGCCACAGTTGTTAGTACAAGAAGAATTGAATTATTAGGTGAGGTTAATTCCTCGTTATTTTTTTGAACTCGTTGCGAGCAATATGAATTAATAAATCAGTGCTAATTAAAGAAAATTTTATTATTACCTGTTCAAGTGTAATCGTGCCCAATATTTTGAATCACGTCATATTCACCTGTAGCACACATAGCACACATATATTCACCTGTAGCACACATATAGACTCTTACATATAATAAGATATTTGGAAACATTAAAATTCACAAGTGCTAGATAGTTTTACCTGTAATCTCTTTGATATATAAGGGAATAATAATAATAATAATAATAATAATAATAATAATAATAATAATAATAATAATAATAATAATAATAATAATAATAAGCATTGGGATAGACTTCCTTGCTAGGTCTGGTGTGTGAGGATCACTTAGATGCATTTGTACACGGGTAGTTATAACAAGACATGGAAAAATCTTTGAAAAAAAAGATATAGTTGGAGCACCTTAATTTTTTGTCATTGGATCTATCTTAATATTGAAATTTGTGTTAGAAGAATATAGTATAGGCTTTGATAGTGTGATCACTGTCCTTAAGGAAATTAAGACCCCACTATTCAATTGCTGCTGGGTTTGTATGGCAGATTTCTTCCAGGATTTTACAAAGCCTGATATTATAACCAGCAAAACTATAATATCTTATGAACACAATTTTGTGAAAGAAAAGTTGAAGAAGAGATCTCTTGATCGATTTTCTGTTTGAGAGAAGAGATGTTATTTATAGAGGGAAAACTGAAAAGGTACAACCTTTCAGATTCCTACACTCATATCTTTTCATGTTCAACCTTAATGGTTGGTCATAACTAGTCATGATTCAACATTCATGACTTTTCAATAAACAGTTACAATCATCCACATATGAAGAGTTATGACCCTTCACATACATATGAGTCATCTTCTCAACCCTTCAATTTATCCAATGTGGGACTTTAATTACTAATTATTTTCCAACAATCCCCCACTTAGTTAGTAATTTATTTAATTCAAGAATTTATGCATATAGGAGGTATCTTTCGATTTAAACCTACTACTTGTATAAATACATCAAGCTTTGCCAGAACTGATAGTTAGAAAATAGTTCTATTAAACTTCAATCCATAAAAGACAAAACAGATGTATAAATACACATAAACACTTAAATTAAATACAATGTGTTCAATGTAAACTTAGCACGTATACGGCCTTGTGCTCCTTCCTGTTTCATAAACACTGACAAAGTTTTATTTCCAAACTTTGGTTGAAGCGGCACCACTTCATGTGTTTACATAGGTGAAGTTTTTAATTAATTTCTTTGTTTGGACTAACTTTAGTTCTTATTCCGAACTCTGTTACTTCATTAAGAGTATTAAAAATACTCATCATCTAGTTCATAAGTACTTTTAAAAAAATTCTAGTACTTGATCTCCATCACTAAACATAACTTGTTGTTACCTTTTGAACTTTTAGAATTGCATAACAATAAGAAAAGTAAGGTTTCCATTATGAGTGATATTTTAAAAACTCCTTGAAACCCATGACTCTACTAGTACTATTAATTGAATTTCTCGAGAGCCTTTTAGTCAATGGGTCAACAAGATTATTATTTTTTTAGACCTTATATGTCTGAACTTTCCATTGTAAAGTGCTATAGCCATCGATGTCCAACTATCACAATACAAAAGAACAATTGATAATGCTTTTATAAGTGAATCAATCAATTTCTTATTCCACATAGACTATCGTCATAGTCTCATGTGTTACTAATTTTCTTATACAGGCATGCCTCAACCTTTTCATAAATTTGATTATAACCATAGGCTATCACCATAGTCCTATATGTCAACAATTATCTTTTAATTGTTTGTTACACTCCTTGTAGCTTTATCATCACAAGAAGTGAAATTTCTAACTTTCGTTGTGACCACAATTTTATATTCAACTACATATCCTTTGACCATTTCACTTCTTTCATAGCAATTGCTAATGTAGTAAGTTGCTATTTCACTATATTACTTTCTTAGAAGCCCAACTAATAATATTCCCACTATGAGGAGTATCCATCCATGGAAATTATTCATATTTCTTCTTTGATTTGCACTAGAATATTTTCTAGTTTTGCAAAAAACTCAACACTACTTATTTTCTAGTGTTAAACACATAGTGCAAAAAACCGGACCGGGCGGTCCGACCGGTGAACCGGAGCCCAGGCCGGTCCGGAAAAAAAAAATACTGGATTGCAGTTGAACCGGTGAGTCACCGGTTCAACCGGCGGTCCGACCGGCAAACCGGAGAACTGGTTTGACCCGCCAAAGTTTGCAAAATTACATATTGACCCCAAAAAATTACAAATTAGTCCCTGGATACATATTATAGATGGACTAAAATGAAAACTTAAAAAAAAATTTGGGGTCAATATGTAATTTTTACAAAACTTGTTATGGTTAAAATTGCAAAATAGCTCCAAAGGTACTAAAGTGTTTAATATTTACTTTATATTTAAATTATTGCAATATATTAATGTGTATTTAATGAATATGTATATTTGAAAATGTATTTTTTAAGTAAACCGGCTCAACCGGTTAAACCAGTGACCCAGCGGTTGAACCATTGAACCAGTGACCCGAGCCTTCCACCGGTTTGATGACCGGTAAGGTTTTTTGCACTATGGTTAAACATATATATATAAATTATTTATATATATATAAATTTTAAATTTTTTTTTATATATATATATATATATATAAAACAACAAAGCCACTATACGTTTAGCCATGAAGGAGCATTTTGCAATGTTTATAAATAAATTATATATATATCAATGGCTTTTAAATTAATGTTCAACATAAACTAATGATTGCCTCTTCAATGTCGTCTTACTATTTACGCAGTCCATTTCTCATTTCCATAACCGTTTTTTTCTTCTTTTTTTTTAATATATAATCGTCAAACGGCTTGTTTCTAATCTTCCTAAAATGGCGTTTCGGAACGGGCATGCAATTCAATTTATACGCAGGACCGATCTGATGACTAACCCACCATAAAAACTGTTTTTAACGCCATTTTAGTTCCTTTAAGCATTTATTTTATCATCTCTCTATGGGAAAGAATTTTACATATATCAAACCTTTTGATTTCTTTTGCCTATATGAAGATATATCATGTTTCAAGAATCAAATGGCATGTTCTATTTACTGCAAACAGTGTTTGGTCTTCCATTCATGTGCACTGTGAATTACTTGCCTTAATTGCTTTCACACACATTCCCACATATTATACACACACCAAAACAATGATTTGATGTAAACTTTTTCAAACAGTTGCTGTAAATGCATTAATGATCATGTAATGCATCAATATACAATGAATTTCACTACATACATGTTAACTTATATCATCTGTTTAAGTTTCATTTACCCAACAACTACTTATTACGTGTAACCGGCCATGATCTCTACCCCTTAACAGGCCAAGGCATATGTAGGCAAATGTTGGATCGATGTAGAATGTTGATGATTAAAATACGATGTCAAATACATCAAATCATTCAATTGTAAATTCTGAATAAATATCACAGAAATGCTCTTTAAATAAATTCAATAGTATGAAAGACATACCAGGCAAGGCATATTTTACCACATAATTGGAGTCCATGCAAATTTTTTGATCCTCACTAGATTGTCCATATGTATCACTTACATATCCATTACCATTTTTTAAAGCAATTTCCTTCTCATCTTCAACTTTTCTTTCATCTAAATCACTCTTTAAGATTGTAATCTTCACACCCTCAAAGCGATCGAGTTTGAAGACGTCAGTACTGAAAAACTTGTTTACTCCAATAGTCTTCATCTCGTCTTAATTTCCTTAAGATTGTTAGAAGAATATAGTATAGGCTTTGATAGTGTGATCACTGTCCTTAAGGAAATTAAGCCCCCACTATTCAATTGCTGCTGGGTTTGTATGGCAGATTTCCTCCAGGATTTTACAAAGTCTGATATTATAGCCAGCAAAACTATAATATCTTATGAACACAATTTTGTGAAAGAAAAGTTGAAGATGAGATCTCTTGATCGATTTTCTGTTTGAGAGAAGAGATGTTATTTATAGAGGGAAAACTGAAAATGTACAACCTTTCAGATTCATACACTCATATCTTTTCATGTTCAACCTTAATTGTTGGTCATAACTGGTCATGATTCAACATTCATGACTTTTCAATAAACAGTTACAACCATCCACATATGAAGAGTTATGACCCTTCACATATGAGTCATCTTCTCAACCCTTCAATTTATCCAATGTGGGACTTTAATTACTAACTATTTTCCAACAATTTGTGCAAATTTTATTGTTCAAATCTCAACAAAAAAAAATTATGATGCCCCAACTAAGAGTTTTTCATCATATCAACAAAAAGAATATATCATTATCCAAAAAAAAAGACATTCAAGTGACAGAACTCGCGTCCCAATATTGCAACAAAGTTCTAAATAACCAAAATATTTTGTCACGAAAATTATGATAAAAAACAATTAATAAAAACATGTAAAGTTAACAATTATAACTTTTAACTTAATAATATATAAATAAGAGTGTTTAAACTATATACCACGTAATAATAACTTTTGACTTAATAATAAGATATCCATATATACATACCTGATGCATAATCAATGTGGAGGGGTACAGGATAGATAGGAACACAGGGAAGTGAAGTAGTGTTGAACTTGGCGAACTGACGATCAAGCTGAAGATCAATGGAGGCACAAGCATCGTCTTGTGATGATCTCACAACCCTAATACTACACAAAATAATGAAGCTCATAAGGCTAAACAAACAAGGATATGGCTTCATCTCGATCTCTACGTTCCTTAATAACAACTGGATGCTTTTATTTAATAATGTTGAAGCCAATTAATATATATATATATAAAAGGTACTTTCAAGTTTAAATAATGCTTTTATTCAGAACTTGATTTGACCTTTTTTGTTGACTTAAAGTGAGTCTCTCATTTCACGGTCAACTAAACGAAGTTATAGTTATATCTCTCTCATTTCAAGTTCAAATACGATGAGTTTAAAATCATGTGTTAACTCTTAAATAGTTCTTTCTCTGTCCAGTTGTGACTATTAACAAATTAGGTCAAATTATGTCCTAGTACGTATACGTGGTAGATTTGGGACCAATTTGATAAATCATGAAAATAGATAAGAATAATCTGAAATAAATGAAACATTTAGAACTAATTTGGAAATCTACCCCATACGTTTGGGATTAATTTTAAGTTTCAACCTATATATATATATAGTAAAGTAGAACCTTATCTACTATATATATATATGTAATTAATATATGTAATATAATATCTGGCATCTGTTTACTTTCACACAAGAAAAAGAGCACGCACTTGTTTGAATATATATGTAATAATGTTGGAGTTAACGATGTGATAGTGATATATAGGCATTCTTATCAAAACTGAAAAAACATTGTAAGTTGCACAAGGTAGCTGTTTCCTGACAAGCAAAATATGATTTCCAAGAATAAATGAACGAGAAAAGTGATATAATTAGCAAATTATTATTATTATTATTATTATTATTATTATTATTATTATTATTATTATTATTATTATTATTATTGTTCAGATTTCAATTTGATCTTATATTTTTTGTTGCACATTTTGTCTCATATTTTTTGGTCAGGTGCAGAATTTGTCTCATATCTTTGTAAAAAGTTACACCGTTAGTCTCACAATATGAAACTTTTTGCAAAGATACGAGACTATTCTACAACCTGATCAAAAAGTATTGGACCAAATCTACAATCTGACCAAAAGATATAGAACCAAAAGTTCAATGAAAAAATATCTGAGACCACATTGAGACATGAGTAAAAGATATGAGACCAAAAGTACCACAAAAAATGATATGTGACCAAAATGAGACTTAAGTAAAAGATATGAAACTAAAAATACACTTTGACCATAGGCATATAGGCTTTTTTTTTTTTCTTTTTCTTAACAATGGCCAACTAATATAAAGAAAGGGTGAAAATCTTTATATTTACGGTAATTTGATTGCATAAGAAGAACTATGAATAAACGAATCCCCACTGTCAAATTTTTAGTCTCTTTCAAAATATTAAATTATCAAGAATAACGTATTTTAATTAATTAATCTCTTATTAAACAGTTATATTTAAATCAAGTTGCTATTCAATATGTTTTTTCCCATATGATATTGGTATCTTTCAGTTGTACTTGCATGCAGGGACGGAGCCAGGTTTTATAGTGAGGGGGGCCAAATTTTTGCTATAAAATAATTATATAATAAATTTATATCAAATAAAATATTTAATTAATATTATAAAAATATTAAATATATGTTTATTTTTAATTTATACATATTTAGATAAATTTCTAAGTATTTTTTTAATATAAATAAGTAAAAGATAAGAGATTTTGAGATTAAAAAAAATGTAATATTTAAAACATGTTTTATGAAATAAATTAACAATTTTTTATTAACTGAAACCCTATTTTGGTCCCTCATATATTACTTTTTTCTAAATTTGCTCATCCTTAAATTTTCTTTTTCAATTTAATCCTTCATAAATGTTTTCATTATCAAAGTTAATCTCCCCATCCAATTTTTAACGGAGTTGGTGATATAACATTATTAAATGATGATGAAGAGACTAACTTTGTGTCATTATAAAATAATGCCACATTACCAACTTCATTAAAAATTAGATGAAAAGACTAATTTGATAATGGTAATATTTGTGAGGGACCAAATTGAGAAAAGAATTTAAAAATGACCGAATTAAGAAAATAAATTAAATAGTTAATAGTGTTGAATGTTGAGGTAAATTATAAGGGAGGATTCCGTGCAACTCTAAAAGTGACAGTCAATAAAGCTGTACGGTGACCCTTGGAGTTGTCATCTCCATTGTGATTTGTGGCCAAATTTTGACCTCTTTTTTTTCCTCTAATACAATTTGCAGCTCAATAAATTACGTTCTCCAAAAAGCCCAAAAAAGACTTCAAACCCATGACCCTTTAGGACAAAGTGTTTCTGCAGTATAGTGTTGTTTATGTCTCTATAACCATCTAAAGACTTCACATAACATTATTATAGTGTTGTATATGTCTCTATATATTATTGAAATTTTGTGGGGGTGGCCATGCCCCTACTAAACCCTCTAGCTCCGTCCCACTTGCATGTATGAATACAAATACTATACGAGTACTATATATGACTATTTTTAAAAATTATTATAAGATATACGAGTACATCATAATATATTTACAAAAAATTATATATGTTAATATATTTACAAAAAATTATATATGTTATATATATATAAATAATATAGTTGAATGATCACTTTATTTACAAAAATAAATAAAACAATTATAAATTTATAATGTTACGATCTCTGTTTGCGAGAATTAGAGAAAGTTGAATTCATTCACATGTATATTATTTTCATTTCTCCAATAATATAATAATTAATTAAAAAATTGTAAGTGGGTTTAGTCTCCTATATATATACCCTTCCAATCTTTCTTCAATAATAAAATAATATTAGAAAATAAAAAAGAGATAAGATAGTGGACTTTGAAATAGGCAACTTATGCATACTTCAAACAAAAAGTGCTCTCTTTCCCTTGCCTTCTTTTGTAGCTTCATGGGATATATATATCACCCATCTAATAGTGGTAGCCCTTTTATTTTTCTGCATAGCGATAGTCCATTTATTTAGACAGTGTTGAAATCTCTCTCCCGTGAAAGTCCCTCTCTCTCTTTATGAGAGTTTTTTTTAATTCTAGGGTTTTGTGACGGCAGCATTCTGGATCAGGATTTCCACGATGTCAACCTGGTTTGGCTTTCTCTGCAGCGACGACTTTGGACTAACTAGGCATTCTAAGGCTGCTTCCTGGGGTGGTTATGGTTTTTGGATGTTCGGTGGAGTTTTTTCTGGGTCAGGTACTTACACAGCGCTGTTTCTTGTTTTGCTACTACGACGACGTTTTATCAAATAATTATTGTTGCTTTGAGTTTGATTATGTCTTTTGTTAAAGTAGCCACTGGGGTTGACATTATTTATGTTTTCAATTCTTTAGATGGTTATAGTTTTAGTTGAATCCCTAGATCCGCTAACTTGGCAGCTGTTTGTCTTGTCAATTTGTCTGACACGAGGATGGGTCCTCTTGGATGGGTTGCAAACCCCCCACCATCGTTAGTTGATATCCGGTCTAGTAATGATTATACTAGGGAGGGGTTGGTTATTTTTTCTTTGTTTTCGTTTGTACTGTGCTTGGCTTTACTTTACTTTTGATTGAATTATGTTTTAGGCAAAAACAAAACAACACAAAAAGATATTAAGGACCAAAATAAAATTTTAAATAAATATTAAGAATCAAAATAAAATTTTGAAAAAAAAAATATATCGGCTTCCTTGATGTGGTTCTGCACATCTTCCTCCTCCTTCCCTTATTCAAGTATGCTCTAATTTGATTTCACTACATCTTTTATTGAATGTTCATTTAAGTTTATCCATGAGTTTGATAAGATTGTGTTTCTTTTTTATATGATTATGTATTATTGATCAATTAATTTTCAGTTTTTGTTTTCCTTAACTACTATTTTACGACTAATGGAAAAAAAAAACTACTATTTTACGAATTAATTAGTTTTGGATNAATACTATTTTAAGAGCCTAACTATTAATTTTTATGTGTTTCACTCCCTAATAAAACGGAAATTGACTTTTTGGGGCTATTTTGTAATTTTAATCTCTGAATAGTTTTATTTTTTTACATTAAAGTCCTTTTCCGGCCAAAGTGCTATTTTGGTCCCTCTGTTATGCTCATTGTTCTAAATAAGTCCCTCAGTTATTTTTTCGTTCCATATTGGTCCCTCAGTTATCCAAAATTTGTCAAAGTTGGTCCCTCTAATGTTTTCCATCCATTTTTTGTTAAAAAAAGAGGAAAAATAAGCTTTCATCCCCAAAAGTTTTATTTTCTTATATTAAGGTCCTTTTCTTTTTATATAATAGGATCAAAACGTAAGAAAAGAAAATAAATTAAGATTTTAAGTGAATTTGTCCAAAAACACAAAAATTTTCTCTCCGGCGAGCCACCACCCCATGCCGCCGTCCGCCGCCATCTCCTTCCTCCTTTGTAAGTTTTCTTCTCCTCTTCTCCATTGTTTTGCTTCTTCTTCTTCGATGCCCACTCAAATTTCTAGTTTATTCCTTGCTTTCTTGTTGATTACTGGTACATCATGAGCCATTTTCACTCTTGAATAAGTGTGTTGTTCAATTTAAACCTTCTCCTCTCTGCTACTCTCTCCTATTTTTTATTCCGACGAAGAAAAGAAAATCCAGCCTTTGCAATTCCGATTTCTTAAACCATTGTTGCATTCTCATTGTGTGTTCAATGAAATGATCCGATCCATGATGCACCTCTTGCATTCCATCTTTCGATTTCACCGTTTTTGATTCCAGGAAACGACGAAGTAGCCTATGTTTCGTGCTCGAAGGAGGTGTGTCCGATTCTCGGAACCATTCAAGCTTCTTCGAACCTCGTCATTTTGCAGCAACCCTAAAAACGGTTCCGGTTCCACCAATCTCCCCACGACGACGAAAAGCCAGGTTACTGGAGATGAGAGGTATCGGCAGTTGGAGAATATGGACTTCATGACTGTGGCTAAGATGCTTTCTAGTGAACCACAAATCGAACCTTGTCTCAAATCCGTTGACTTCGTCGAGACGCTTGTAGATTTCTATCGAAGGATTGAGAATTGCCCCGAATCGGAGAAATCACAGCTGTATTTGGAGCAATGTGCGATGTTTCGTGGATTATCAGATCCGAAGACGAGAACAGCAAGGGCGGCGATGGAGAGAGAGCCAGTTCGAGAGAGAGAGAATTTTTTTTTTTGTATTTTTGGAGAAATTCACTTACATTTTGATCATATTATAAAAGGAAAAGGATCTTAATGTAAAAGAATAAAACTTTTGAGAGATTAAAATTACAAAATAGTCCCAAAAAGTCAATTTCTGTTATATTAGAGAGTGAAACACATAAAAATTAATAGTTAGGGTCTTAAAATAGTATTTTAGCTAAGATTTCCGTTAAATTTTGGACAGAAATATACCTCAGGACCCTTTTTGTTAACGGAGCAAACCACAGACCCCCTATTTGACAATTTTTAAACCACAGGACCCTATCTGAAAATGGGCCAAACCACAGGACCCTTTTATGTAATTTACCCTTATATATATGAGGTCGAGTCAAACATTTGTTTTAAATATGCAATTTTATTTTAGGGTTAAGTAATCTATTAATTTTTGTAGTTTATATTAATTTTTATTTAAACGTATATAATTTCAAGTTGGTAATTATGTTACTATACTTTAATTTATTTATAATCATAGTCATAAACAATATCTTTTATTTAATAGAGTTTTAATTATAAATAAAATAAAAATGCAGAGACTTACTTATGAGAGAGATGATAATCTTCCTTTTTTTTATTAAAATATAAAATTAATGGGTTATCCAACTAATATAATTTTACAAATAAATAAAATAAAGGAAAATTATCATTTTTCACTAATGATTATTTTTTATTACTTTTTTTATTATGAATTTGTGACCTTTAACCACTTCTTATTGTTTGTAAAAGAGTAAAAGATTATACTACATTTTTCTTTATTCAAATAACTTATATATTCTATCAATTATATTGACATGGCAAGAATCATCCACCTCTATTGTTAGGGTGTGCCAATAAAGCCATAAACTAATAAAAAAATATTTTCTTAAACCAAATAGATTAATTATTCTTCCCCTCTAATCATGTAAATTCGTCAAGAGGAAAGTTATGTTGAGTCATTACGATGACACTCACCATCCCCTCTAATCATGTACATTAGTCAAGAAGGAAGTTATGTAGAGTCATTACGATGACACTCACCGTTTGTATCGCCCATAATGTAAGACTTGCTATAATAGATTCAAGACAGCAACATTATATTGCTTTGTACACACCACTTGGGAGCTCATGGAGTTAACAATTAAGTCCTACTCCCATGGCGTTTCGACTAGTACTCACTATATTCCACACAGCAGATTATTTAATTTCTCGTGGGGATCAGATCACAACCTATATATACCTACTGGTTAGACTACGAATTCCATGCAACATAGAGATGTTACTATTTAGAATAATTTTCTAAGGTGGTGAGACTACGAAATCTTTGGTGTAGTATATTATTATAAACTCACTTAACATTTAGGAGTAAACATTAAGAATTCACAAAGACAACCATTAGAGAATTACAAATAGGAATTAAATTTGAATAAAAAAATTTGATGATAAAAGTTCATTTGTGTTTATGATACTGAATACATGCCTAATAGTCTTCCCTTTTATTGAAGTTTCTCTATAGTTCTGTCTCTATATATATATATACATGTATATTTCTTGTATTTCTATACTCATTCTAATACAAGTGGGAGAGTATTGGCCATTATTTCAAGGCTATAAAAAACCAAAAATTGTTGTAGATTGGAACAAGTGTGTGTTTTTATTTTCTATGATTGATCCATTGCGAAATGGTTAGAGTAATAGGAAGCCGAGACTTAGGACCACAAAAATAGCATGATAACATGGCCCAACTAACAATGATTAGAATTTTTGTTTTCAGCCAAAGATTAGAGTTTTATTTTTGGGTAAATTATAAATTAGGTACTTGTGGTTAGGCCCAATCTCACATCACTGCCGTGTGATTTAAAAAAATCTCACTTTAGGTACTTGAGGCATGCACCATTTAACAATTATGATACCTGTGGTTTTGCTCCGTTAATTTTAACGGAAAATATTGACGTGGCGCTCACGTGTCTTAGTGAAAAATCAAATTTTGGTCCACGAACTATGGGATAAGTTTCATTTTGGTCCTAAAACTATTTTTTATTTCATTTTGGTCCTCAAACTTTCATATTTGTTCTATTTTTTATCCTAAAAATGTTATTTCTTATGGTTTACATCATTATTTCTAACCTAAATAATTAAGATGAATAATTTTTGTGATTACAGATTGGGTCGGGCTGGACCAGAGACAGACCTGGTTAGACTCAGGTCGGGCCATTGGGTCCGACCGAGCCAAACTAGGCTACTTTATTTAATAAAAGGCCAAAGTCCTATTTTGGTCCCTCAATTATGCTCGATGTTCCAAATTGGTCCCTCAATTTTCCAAAACTTGGCACAGTTGGTCCCTGAAACGTTTTCCATCCATTTTTCTATTAAAAGAGAAGACAAAATTGATTTTTAACTCCAAAAAGTTTGAAATTTTTGCATTAAGAACCTTTTTTCTCTATAATAGAACCAAAATGTAAGAAAGAAAAAATAAGTGGGGGTTTTAATTTATTTCACACAAAAAATACAATCTCTCAATATCCTAATCTCATCTTAGGATTGGATGAATAGTAATGGTTTGGTGTTTTTTTGGAACCTCCATCTCATCTGATCTCATCTCATCTCATTTCATCTACATCATCATCTCATTCACAACATCATCTCATTTTCTCTTACAATTACTAATCAATCCCTACTTATACACCTATAATTACCTATACTTTAATACAAATATATAAAAAAAGAATTAGACAAAATAGTAATTTTACATACCCTCATTTATTACACTTATAATTTTCTCTCTCCATCTATCATTTCTCATCATTTTTTTTCTCTTTTCCACTCACACACTCCTCTCTCTCTCTCTCACACACACACACTTTTTCTCTCTCTCTCTCTCTCTCTCTCTTTCACACACCCACACCCACACTCTTTTATATATATATATATATATTGATTTAATTAAACAAAATTTTACAATATTATTATTTTTTTA
>QANZ01016335.1:104928-138248 GCA_003254925.1 Chamaecrista fasciculata
TTTTTTTTGTCCCAATGTTCTTTTATTTGTTTTATTAAAATATATAATTGAATTCAAAATAATTTTTGTTAAGATACAATCTTCTTCTAAACCCGTTATAACATATTTAAAAAAAAGTGAAAAAAATGGAAAAGTTTTATATTCACATTTGTTGGCAGTCTAGTCTTCAAACTATGAGATAAGTTCATTTCGACCATCAAAATATTTGTTATATTTTTTAGTCTGAACGTCAATTCAATCCCTCTTTTTTTTTAAATATATCTGATGAAGTTTTTTGAAAAAAATGAAAAGAGTTAAAACTATTTCTCGTTCCATGTTATTTGCATTCTAGTCCCCAAACTATTGTTTGTTACTTTTTGGTCATTGAATTTCATGAATAAACCCGATTATTGATGGTTGCAATTTTCTATGGGCCCTGAGTTATAATTTACACATCTTAAGGACTGATTATTGGATCAATACAAATTTATGGACCAAATTGTATTCTTAAAATAATTTTATTGTTATTTTCATTTTGGTCCATCATCTCATCCAATGAGATGGAACAAAAACTCATCATCCAAAAATATCTCATCCTCACGCTTTCCAAGATTATCTCATCCAATTTCAACTAATTAACCACAATCATTACATACCCTTTTATATAATTTTACACCCTTTTTAACATCATTTTCTCTCAAATCATCCAAATACCAATCCATTATTTTCATCTCATCTAATCTCATCTCATCCAATGACATTTTGGAATCCCAAAGAGGCCCTAACTCAACTAAATTCCAATCCCATTCCTCTTCTTTTCCTTTGATCTAACAGCTTTTGTGTATGTATGTTTCTTTACCGACGCAGACTCGAATTAGGAGCTATACGGAGTCCGACGCCCACTGAGATCGGTTCCGATGGTCGTATTGTAGAACAGGGACGAGGCTAAAGGGGATTTCCAGCAGAGAAGGAACGCCGCCGGGTCGAGCCACTTAATTTTTTCTTTATTACATTTTAGTTTTATTATATGGAAAAAGGTCCTTAGTGTAAAAATTTTAAACTTTTTTAGTTAAATACTAGAGTTGAATATGTACATTTAGACAAGAGTTAAAATGTTACAGCTTTCTTAGTATCAAATTTTGAGTATTTTGTGTTGGTTTGAGAATATTTGTGATTAAACTAATGTTACTAATCTATGTAAAAAATGAAATATACATACCAAGAGGAGGACAAGGTGGGGAATTTGCAATGAGGGTGAGTGAAAAAGTAGATTAGGATATGAATCACTTTAGTTGTTTAGTGGACTATTAAAATTAAAAAGAATTTTGTGTTTCTCTTAATAGCCTTTTTAATATCAAGATTTTCATTTTTCTTAATCTCTCAATGGGTTCATTCAACATTGCATATGGTAGTTATAACTTATAGGTACAATGTGTTTAGGTGCATCTTTAAAAGAAAAAAGAAGTTAGGTTTAAATTAGCTTCAAAGGGAAACGCTTGGCTTTAATTTAAATGTTCATGCATATAGATATTGAAGAAGTGGTTTAATTTGCTCAATAACTTATATAAATTGCTTTATATATGTTTGTTATAAAGTTTTTATCCAATCATAAATTTTAATTATGTTCTCTTTTTTATTATTAGTTGTATAAAATATTGTTTTTTATTTATATCATTTATATACCATGAAAGATAGTACAAAAAAAAAATTATCACTTTTTTTTTCTAATCAAGAAATCTCATAACAAAGGTTACATTAACCTTGTATAATTTAGCCCCTAATTAATATTGTGCTTGAACCATCTTCTACCAAATAAAAATTGTGTTTGAACCAAACTGGCTCTTCGAAGTTCTGAAAGTAAAAGCCCAATTGTTGATGGCCCGAAGAAAATAGTCGAAGATGATATTTTTGGCTAAACGCAAATTATTCAAAGTTCAATTTTGTTGGAATCTATGAAGCATGGATATGAACACGTCGATACCATAAATTTTTAAAATTACATAACACGATATGACACATATTAATATATACAAATAATTTAAAATTTATAAATTTCATAAAAACTTTAAAAATTACAATATCCATTAACAATATATGATATACGTGTCATTATTTTCTATCAGGGGTGTTCAGCGGTTTATGTCAACCCTCCAAAACCGACCCAACCCTCAAGTTTGAGTTGGGTTGGTTTGAAAATTCCCAACCTGCAATGGTTTGGGTTGGGCTGCGAGTTTCAGAATTCTGAGCCCGCTCAACACAACCCAACCCGCGAGCCTGCCATTTATTTATTTTTATCTTTTAATTTTAATATATATAAATAAATAATAGTTAATATAATTATATAATATATATGACTCTTGAACTATTTTTCACCTTTAGCCTTAACGTTGCATTAGTGACTTCACTTTCAATTAATCAAGTTTAACTTGTATACGCCAACTTCAACTTCTTTAGATGAGTATATATGACTTTCAATCATATTATTAATCCATGAACTATGATAATAAGAAATTTTTTTCATCAAAAATTAATATGAAAAAAATTGTAAAGTCAAGTATATTTTTGAAAAAAAAAATTGTTTACAAATTGGAATGAGCCAGCCCACCCAACCCAACCTGCTGCTGTTTGGTTTGGTTTAGTTTGAAATATTGTTTTTCCAAAATCCAACTCAAACCAACTTGTCCTTAGAAAATTCCAGCCTAAATCAGTCTGCCCTAAACCCAACCCTACCCAACCTGCGAGCACCCTTATCTTCTATTGTTTGTCATGTTAAAATAAAAAAAAAATGATGTTATATTTTGTAATTTATAAATATATGTCATACGGGTGTCGTACGGGCATCGAACACAGACGCATGTTTGATACGATGACACACTTGCAAAATAAAATATCTTAAAACAATATATTTTTGCGGGGACAAAACAAGCGTTCTATTTTGAAATGACTTAAGATTGTTTTGTGCTGAAAAGAAATTTATTTTATAATATTTAAATAATTCACAAGATGCTCTCAAAATAGAAATTTCCACACATCATCAAATTCAAATTAAATCAATATTGACTTTTTCATAAAAAAATTAAATTAAAGCAATATTTGTACTTTTGTTTTCTGGAAAAAGATAAGCAACGGAAAAAACTTTTTTCTCTCTCCGCAAAGAATAAAACTAGGGAAAATTAATCATTTGGTCTGGTATAATTGACTCTATTTTTATTTTAGTCCTTATATTTTAAGTTTTTTTTTTAAATTAGTCCTTATATTTTAATAATAGTTAAAGTTTTGATCCCTAATACATTTAATATATGTTATAACAGTTTTTGCTGAGTAATATACCATCCTTCACGTATATGACAAACTTGAAATACAAATAAAATGAAGGCTGTATTGTTATATATGTCCCATCTGATTGAGGAAAGATGGAAGATACTTTTCATTGTGGGTTGGCGGAGTTCAAAAGGCAAGGTGGATGCAAGTGGAGGAACAAACAAAAATAAAAAGGTCAAATTGCACAGTTACCCCATAAGTTTTAGGTCCGAAACACATAATACCCCTGGGTTTTAAAACTCAACAAAAACACCCCAAGTTTTCAATTATGCTCTCTCATACCCCTTCCATCTATATTTTGTTAATTTTCTTGTGTTAAGTGGCATGTCACCTTCTTAAGTGAGGGTATTTAAGTAATTTTAAATATAACCCTAATTACCCTAAACTCTCTCCATTCTCTCCATTAGAGAGGATCTTGGCCATTTATTTAATCTATTGCCTCCTTATTGAGCCACGTAAGCCCTCCCTATTATCCTCATTATATTTTTCTTTCTTTCTCATACAGTCATACCCACAAAATACGCACGTTCTGGGTTTTTTGTTTTGGCCAAATTTAAGCATCCTTAATCCAATGCATATCAAGAGTTTTTTTTAATTGTTTTTCACCCTCATGACTTTTTTTGCTAGTTTGAGTAAGGATATTTATGGTTAGAGTTTGAATAAAAAACTATAATCTAATATTTGAATTTGTAAAAAAAAATTACTTCCGTTTTTGGATTCTTATTCATGTGGGTATTAAATTCAATTTCCATTTTTATTTTGTGAAGAAGACAAAAGTATTGTTGGTACCACAATGTATGGGGTCATTTTTAATTATACCCCCAATGTATGAGGTCATTTTCAGTTATACTCCCAACGTTTCACATTTCAGTCAATTATACCCCAACCCAGCATTTTTTGTTTGTTTTAAGATCCTTAAGTTTTCATTATTGAGAAATCCTCCATTTTGTCAAGATTTTACTTTCAAACGAGTCCATAACTAATTATAGAAGAATACAGAATGTTTGTCATATTTAACGAACTTGTCCCTGCAATTGAGAAACCCGAAAAATCTCTCCCTTTTGTTTTTCACATTTCTGACTACCACACACAAACTCGCCGATGAACCTCGAATATAGAAAAATCGAGCAGAAATACCAATAGCTCTAGTTCTCGGCATTAACACTCAATCTCTGGTGGCAATGCCGTCATGGTCGTCGAAATTG
The DNA here is from genome assembly GCA_003254925.1 of Chamaecrista fasciculata. Taxonomy (NCBI): domain Eukaryota; kingdom Viridiplantae; phylum Streptophyta; class Magnoliopsida; order Fabales; family Fabaceae; genus Chamaecrista; species Chamaecrista fasciculata. The sequence goes on from QANZ01016335.1 coordinate 109,434, forward strand.
AGAAGTAAAGTAACTTCAAAACTCCTTCAGAGAGAAAGGCAAAATAGAGAAGAAGAGTAAGAGAGGCAATTGTAAGGTAAGGAAAAGAGATGAGAACAATGTAATTTATGGGAGACCAAGAAGCTGAGGACGACGACGAGAAAGAAAGAAAAATATAATGAGGATAATAGGAAGGACTTACGTGGCTCAATGAGAGGCAATAGATTAAATAAATGGCCCAGATTCGAGAATGGAGAGAGTTTCTAATGGAGATGATCCATTCCCCAATGGGAGACTGCACATTGACAGTTGCTGGTTATGCACCACCGGCGTCAGTCTTGGACCGTCGGCTTACTCCGTCCAATTCCATTATTAAAATCGTGTGGGGGTGACTTAAAGAGAATACAATAAAACCAGTTGGTCGGTTAAATGCCAAGTCTCGCATTTTCTAGCTTCCACTGATTCGACGTTTTCTGGACTTCTCGCCTTCGACGGTAGATTAAAGTGGTCTTCTAGGCCTCGACGGTGTACCTCGACAATGATGTCGGCCGATGATGTTCTCTCTCTCAATCTTCATCGTGTAGCAGGGGAAAGGGTTGGGTTATGGGTTTCGATTCGGTGGATTCTAGAATTTTAAGAAAATGACCAGAATAACCTCAATAAAATAAGTTGACGTGGCATTTAACCGACCAAGATAGACGAAAGAGTAACAGGAGGGTACTAGTGAGCGAATTTAAAACCTTAGGGGGTGTTTCTGTTAAGTTTTAAAACTCAGGGGTATTATATGCTCCAGACCCAAAACTCAAGGGGTGTTTGTGCAATTTGTCCAAATAAAAATGATCTACAATAAATCATGAAAAGCATGTGAGCTTTATATTATTCTACACTCTACAAAAGTTAACAGAGCTATAAACGCAAAAAATATGAAGGAATAAAAGTTGAAAGGGACTAATTTGAAAAATATTAAACTATACAGTAGGGACTAATTTGAAAAATATTAATCTCCAAAAGATTGCATGAAATTTCTTTATTTTTCTTGGTACAAAAAGGAAAGACAGCAATGTAACAACAATGGTCGAGACATCTCTTGAAAATCAACTCTCATTGCCTCAATAAGGAGAAGGATGTGCCGACTCATGTAGACTTTTTGCGTGCCAACTTATGTAGACTATTTTCCAACTCATGAGCGAGACAATTTTTTAATAGGATTTTTTTTTTCGTTTCACATTTGTCATCAAACCAACATATCATTCCGATTCTATTAACAAATCCCTTATATTACTAGCAATAGAAGCAGTTGGGTGGGTTGGATGAATGCCGTTTAACTTGAGGTGAATCACACACTTAGAGTTTGTTTGGACCATGGTTAAGAAAATTGGATCGGACTGGCCGGTTCAACCAGTTGGACCGTGAATCGGCTATTGGTACGGTCCAAGTCATGGCAAGAATCGGTTGAACTGGTCAAAAACCGACGATTTGACAGTTCAGAATTTTTTTTTTTTTTTTCGGGTTTAGGCAGGACAAAAATGACTTTCATCCAAAAAGTCAAAAAAAAAAAGAACCTGTGCCCTAAATTTGTTGAAATCCAATCACAATTGTAGAATGCAAATTCCATTTTCTTCACTCTTTCTCGGTCCGTCGTCTTCCACGCCTCATTGTTGCTCTGTCGCTGGCTCAACGCTCACGCTAATATGCTTAGAAGGAGACCATAACCATCACCATCATGATTCATCAAATCAAGGTGATCAACTAATTGACGAAATTTCAAATTAATTTGAAGCTAATTGATGAAGAGAAGGGAAATTGGATCCTTTATAGTGCCACTACACTGTAGTGCAGAGAGAGAAAGACACATGTTAGAGAGAGAAAGTGTCAGAGGTCTTACCTCTGACACTTTCTCTCTCTAACAATGGTCTTTCTCTCTCTGCACTACAGTGTAGTGCTACTATAAAGGATTCAATCTGGAGGAGAAGGAGACGATGTTGCACCAAGGGCGTAGAAAAGGGCATCCATTTATTATATTTCCATTTTGAGTTCATCGTCCCTTGTGTGTACTTATTAATGATGTGAATAGAGTCATTAGACAAAATAGCCTTAGTTTTTGACCTGATTGTGTATTTCTTTAATGGTGATTTATTTCCTTTTTAGTTTTTGAGTTGATTGTGGTTTATTTTTTAATTGATTTATTTTTTTATTGTGTTTATTTAATTATTATTATGTTATAATTACTCTTTATGAATTTAATTATGACATATTAAATTTTAATTTTATTACATTTAGACTTTTACTTAATTATAATTAGTAATTTATTATTTTGTTAGTCTATTATTTATTATTATATTATTTATTAATAAATTTATTTATAAATGGTTCGACTCCGGTTGAATCCTGGTTGGACCATTGAACCTTGAACCGCTGCTTCAGCCGGTTCAATGACCGGTCCGGTTTTTAAAACCTTGATTTGGACAGTAAAAAGTAATCGACCAACCAACATTAAGTTTAAGTGACTGAAATAAACATCTAGAATTGCTAAAAAAAAAAAAAAAAAGAAGNAAAAACAAAAAAAAACTCTTGCAGATTGGAACAAGTGTTGTTTTTTTTTTTTCTATGATTAATTCATGGCCAAATTGTTATGTTTACATGGAGTAATAGGACACTGACACTTAGGACCACAAAAATAGCATGATAACATGGCTCGCCTAACAAAGATTATAGTTTTTTTTTCTTTGGCCGAAGATAGAGTTGAATATATGTACACTTGGACAAGAGTTAAAGCCCAAGAGTTAAACAGTTACATATTTGTCAGTATCATATTTTGAGTATTTTCTGTTGGGCTGAGCATGTTAAGGAGCTAAAGCCACTTCTTGCCTCTTGGTTTGGCAAGAACTATTGTTCATTGTAAAATTAGGATATGAATCACTTCAGTCGTTTAGTGGACTATAAAAATTATAAAGAATTTTGGGATCAAGAATTTCATTTTTCTCAATCTCTCAATGGGATATGAATCACTTCAGTCGTTTAGTGGACTATAAAAATTACACTTTGGTATCCTATGGTATTCTCTATTAACACTTTGGTACCCTTTGGAGCTATTTTATAATTTTAACCATAATAAATTTTAAAAAAATTACATATTGACCCTCAATATTTTTAGAAAATTACAAATATGTTCCTAGATAGATATTATCTAGGGACTAAAATGAAAACTTAAAAAAAATTTTGGGGTTAATATGTAATTTTTGCAAAATTTGTTATGGTTAAAATTACAAAATAGCTCCAGAAAGTACCAAAGTGTCAATTTTTAAACCACACGGTACTAAAGTGTAATTTACCCTAAATTTTAATTATATTCTCCTTTTTTTATTATTGGTTGTAAAAAATATTGTCTTTTATTTAGATCATTTCTCTACTGACAATACAAAAAAGAAATTATCACATTTTTTTCCAATCAAGAAATTGCATAACAAAGGTATGCATTTACCTTATATAATTAATTTAGCCTCTATTTAAAATTGTGCTTGAAGTCTGGAATCATCTACCAAATAAAAATTGTGCTTGAACCAAAATGGCTCTTGGAAGTTTTGTAAATAAAAGACCAATTGTTGACGGCCCGAAGAAAATAGTCCAAAAAGATTTTCTTGGCAAAACCCAAATTATCCAAAGTTCAGTTTTGTTGGAACAATCTCACAAAAAAAAAAGTTTTGTTGGAACAATAATATATTTTGACGGTGTCACTCAAAATAACTGTTAAATTTTGATATGATTTTTAAAAGAAAAGTTATTTTCAGCACAAAAGAAATTTATTTTACAAAATTAAAATAATCCACAAGGTAATCTCAAAAATATAATTATCCAAATCATTAAATTGAAATTAAATCAATAGCTATAAATTGAAATTATATTTTACACCTTAAAAAGTCCCTCTTATTACATTCAAGTCTCATGCAAAATGTAATTTTGGCCGTATTTAGTTATTAATTACTCTGTTCCAAATAAAGATTACATTATCCTCTGTTATGACTTTTAACATTTAATAAATGACTGATTTTGCAAGAACATGACACTCAAATTTCATAATGCTAATACTACACAGAATGACGTCTAATCTTAGAGATCCTCGATCAATCTACTAGACCCGTCATGCATTGTACATGTTGCATCTACAAGGTTCTTGCAATCTTGAGGAGCGGTGATGATAAGGTAAAACTCATGGAAGAACATAAGATGAACATTCTAAATGATTACATGAACTTTCTTCAAACCAAGTAATTTGATATAAGATATAAGATATTTAGAGAAATTTTCTAAACTTGGTTGAACTTTTTGGTGTAATATATTATTATAGATTTACTTAACATTTAGGAGTGGATATTAAGAAATCACAAAGATAACAGTTAGAGAATTACAAATAGGAATTAAATTTGAATAAAAAAATTTGATGATAAAAACTCATTTGTATTTATGGTACTGAATGCATGCTTAATGGTCTTCCCTTTTCCTGAAGTTTCTTTATAGTTCTGTCTATATATATATTTATATGTTTCCTATATTTCTAACTCTTCTAATACAAGTGGGAGAGTATTGGCCATTATTTAGGCTAAAAAAAACAAAAACAAAAATTGTTGTAGATTGAAACAAGTGTTTTTTTTCTACGATTGATCCATTGCGAAATGGTTAGAGTAATAAGACACGGACACTTAGGACCACAAAATTAACATGATAACATGGCCCAACTTATAAAGATTAAAATTTTTGTTTTTGGCCAAAGATTAGAGTTGAATATTAACATTTAGACAAGGGTTAAAATGTTACAGCATTGTTAGTATCATATTTTGAGTATTTTCTGTTTTATTTTTTGGAACAAATTTTGAGTATTTTCTGTTGGTTTGAGAATATTTGTAATTAAACTGAATGTTACTAATGTATGTAAAAAATGAAATATACATAGCAAGAGGAGGACAAGGTGAGGACTTTGCAATGAGGATGAGTGAAAAAGTAGATTGATATATATGAACCACTTTAGTAGTTGAGTGGAGTATAAAAATTAAAAAGAATTTTGAGTTTCTCCGAATAGCCCTTTTAATATCAAAACTTTCGTTTTTCTCAATCTCTCAATGAGTTCATTGAGTAGTTATAACTTATAGGAACAATTTTGTAGGTGCAACTTTAAAAGAAAGAAGAAGTCAGATTTAAATTAGCTTCAAAGGGAAACGTTTGGCTTTAATCTAAATGTTCATGCATAGAGAAGAAGAGTTTTAATTTGCTCAATAACTTATATAAATTACTTTATATATGTTTGTTATAAAGTTTTCATCCAATCATAAATTTTAATTATATTCTCTTTCTTTTATTATTGGTGGTATAAAATAGTCTTTTATTTATATCATTCCTCTACCATGAATGATAATACAAAAAAAGTTTGGCCAAAAAAGAAAGATAATACAAAAACTGAAAAAGGAAATTATCACATGTTTTCTTCAATCAAGAAATTGCATAACAAAGGTATACATTAACCTTATATAATTTAGCCTCTATTTAAAATTGTGCTTAGCTTGAGCCAAAATGGCTCTGGGAATTTCTGAAAATAAAAGCCCAATTTTTAACGTCCCGAAGAAAGTAGCCCAAAAAGATATTTTTGGCTAAACCCAAATTATTCAACGTTCAATTTTGTTGGAAGAATATATTTTGACTAGAGTTGGCGATGGATATGATACCCTAAATTTTATCACTATCTGTATCTGTATCGTTCATTCTCTCCAATATCCGCATCCTATCCGTATCCGATATCCGATATTCGACGAGTATCCTAAATATCCGAAATATCTGAAAATAATGGATATAGGATAGGATATTATAATTCAAAAATCGAATATATCCGATATTCGATACCCAATGTATGTTAATTAAATGTATAAAATATAATAAAATATTTATATTATAGGATATCGAATACCGGGTACCCTAACTATCCGTTCATTTCGGATGGATACTGGATAGTTTATTTTTAATTTTCAATACCCGTATCCTATCTGATATCCGATATTCGACGGATATCGGATATTTTTTACAGGTGGATTTGTACGGGTATTCTAAATACCTACCCAAATTGTCATCCCCAATTTTGACGGTGTCAAAATAACTGTTAAATTTTGATATGAATTTTAAAGAAAAGTTATTTTCAGTACAAAAGAGATTTATTTCACAAAATTAAAATAATCAACAAGGTAATCTTAAAAATATAATTTTTCAAATTTTCAAATTAAAATTAAATCAATACATTATACCTATACCTTTGGCTTTTTTTTTAAAAAAAGAAGCAAAGAATAATTTTTTTTGACAGAGCAAAAAATAAAACTAGGAGTAATCAATCATTTGGTCCCTATATAGTCTACTCTATTTTTAACTTAGTCCCTATATAGTTTAGGCTTTTCCAAAAAAAAAAAATTAGTCCCTGTATTTTAAAATAGAAAAAGTTTTGATCCTAATATTTTTTATGCTATAACTCTCTTAATTTTTGCTAATACACCATCCTTCTCGTATATGACAAACATGAAACACAAATGATGAGGAAGATAGAAGGTAGGCAAGGTGGATGCAAGGGGCCGGAAAGAAGAAACACAAATGATGAAGATGATGATGATGGCGTGTAGAATGAAGAAAAAATTAAGAAGATGATGATAGCGTCGGTCTTTTATTTTTTATTTTTATTGTGAAATTTATTAAAACTTTTTATTTATTTTTCTTTTACTACGTTTTGATTCTATTATAAAAGGAAAATGACTTTAATGTAAAAAAACTAAAAGTTTTGGGGGATGAAACTCTGTTTTTTCTTTTCTTTTAACGAAAAATGCAGATGGAAAATAATGAAGGACTAACAATGAAACATTTTGAAAACTTGAGGAACCAAAATGGATTAAGAAAAAGCTGAGGGATCAAAATGAAACTTTGAACAAACATGAAGGACCAAAATAGGACTTGGCCAAAAGATTTAGGACGAATGGTGAAAAGCATGTGAGCCTACATTATTAATATTTATTTATAAGTAATGAGTATATATGCGATAAATAATTCAATTAGATATAAAAAAATTTAACTATCATGAAAGTACAAGGACTAATTAAAAAATAAAATTAAACTAAATGGACTAAATTAAAAATTGAAATAAATTATGGGGACTAAATGATGAATATATCCCGTAAAACTAAAACCCCTAATTTTTAATTTCTTCGAGTTCGACTGCGGTGGCTATGCCGGTTGTGACTTGTGGGTAACTCATTAATTTCTTGATAAAAAAAACTCTCATTAATTAGTTAATCCAGACATAACTCTCATTAGTTAATCCAGACAATAATATTCTAATGGCCAACATTACTTTTGGTCTCATAATTTTTGTTCATGTTTTAATTTGGTATCATGTTTCACTTTTGGTTTCGTATATTTGAATCAAGTTGTAGAATTAGTCTTTTTTTTTGTCCGGTTGTAAACTCTTTGCAAAAGGTTCCATATTATGAGACTAACAGTGGAATTAATTTTTACAAAGATATAGAACCAAATATGCAACAAAAAAATAAATATGAGACCACAGGGATCAATTCTACACCTGACCAAAAGTACAATAAAAAAAGTTATGGAATCAAATTAAGAACCGAGAAAAAATTATGAAATAACTAAAAGTGCATTTTCCCCAGATATTCTAATTAAGACATCAAATAATTAACAAAGCCAATTGTTTGCATGAAATTGAATCCAGAAATATTGACCAATTGTATGGGGTATAAGTCATGAGATTACCGAAAAAAGGGTTTCAAAGAATTAAATTACTAATAAAATAGATAGGTGATGGCTCCCATTATGATCATAAGGCCACTCCATCCAGCAATATTTTTCCATCCTTGGCTTTTCTTTGCATGTTGGTTTGAGAGTTTACCTGTTCAACATGGCATAATAAATATATATATATATAATTAAGCCCACATTTATATATAATTAATTAATTAATCAATCAATCAATCTATATGTTTGGGAATCGTCACCAAAATGATGTTATAAAAGGACATAGATATATAGATAGGTCATAGCTAGGTTTACAAAAGGAGATAGATGTTGTAAACGATATCTTAGTTAACAATTCAATATCTAAAAGTTTGATTTATATAATTTAATTTTTTAAACTTATTTTACATAGTCAAATTTGATTAAGAACGAATTAGTTGGATTTACGCATGCATGCATGCATGATATGATTTGTGACTGTCTACTTAATTTTCTTAATTTGTCCTTATACTGTAACTAATCGACAAATTAAATCATGGTGAGGTGAAGTCATGCATATGGTTAATTAAACAATTTTGAATATAAACTAATTAATATAATAAATTAACACATTATTTTTTGTCACTTTTTTTTACAATTACACCGTTTATTTAGTCTCTAGAGACAATAGCATTTCAGAAATTAAATTTAATGATAATTAAATCATTAACGTTAATAAACCACTCTGAGATAAAATTCCAAATTCTATGAATTAAATAAATTGTAGTTTTGGAATAAAAGGAATGATAAAAAAAATGCCTTAATCAATCTATCAATCATCAATATAATCAAGTAATTAAATAAATGGGATAAAATACAGTAAACAGACATGTGACTTAGTCTGATCTCACTCTGGTGCTGTATGGTTCAAAACATCTCACTTTGGCCACTTGTGGTTTGCACCGTTACAAGTTTGAGTACATGTAATTTTGTTTCGTCAATTTCTAATGATATATGTCACGGGCCACCCACGTGACTCAGTGAAAAAAATTAAACTTTGGTCGACCTTATCAAATTATGGGGTAAGTTTCATTTTGATCATAAAACTATTTATTATTCTATTTTGGTCCTAAAACTCTCACATGCGTTCACATAAGTCAAAGTGAGATGTTTCGAACCACATAACACCAGAGTGAGATCAGGCTAAACCACGTATAGGTACGTTTAATAATGAAATTTACCCTAATTAAATTACCTGGTCCATAATCAAACTTGACAGCATAGTGATCAATGTGTTTGATCAAGGAGAAATAGGGAGAATAAGGGAAGAAGCCATTGGGTCCAACAGCAAAAATGAGATATGGAGGAGGCTCATGATTTTTCATCACTTGCAATTGGAAGGCCATGTATGCTATTGAACTTGATGATGTAGTAAAGGCAGAATCATTTTTCCACATAGAATCTGCATCTCCAAGAAAGACAACCTCGTCTTCTGTCTTGCCTCCAAGATAGTACTTTCCATAAATGCCACCTCCTCCTAGTACACTCCCATCTTCCACCCACATGGCCATAGCTCCCGATCCCACCATTCTACCATTATTATTGGAGAAACCCATTGCTCCATAAGAGTTTATGCTTGTTGGAAATGACACAAGGAAGCTCCACAACTTTGGGGATGCCTCACCATACTGCATATATACAATATATATACATATAAATACATGACCAAATAATAAAGTGCACTTTCGGTCTCATCTTTTGGTCAGGTGCAGAATTGGTCACATATCTTTTTTGTTACAGATTTGGTCTCATATCTTTGCAAAAAGTTTCACCGTTAGTCCCACAATGTAAAACCTTTTGAAAAGATATGAGATCAATTCTATAACTTGATCGACCAAAAAATGAGACCAAAGATATATATGGGACCGACCAAAAGTGCAAAAAAAAAAATTATGGTACCATTTTGAGATCTTAACAAAAATTATGGGACTAAAAATGCACTTTGGCATAAATATATATATTGCTAACACATGTTATAGTTAGATAATTAAATTTTGGAGTTCTCAAGATCATTTCATGGAAGTTGTGGGTGGCTGACTTGTAATTAAGAGGTAAGGTAAGGATCAACTTTAGATACAAATTAAAGATGTTAGTTAACATGGTCAAGGGAATGTATGTGGTCAAAATCTCATTTCGGTCATAGAATTATAGTATAAATTCTGTTTGGATCTTCAAACTTTCTCACGATTGCTCTACCGTTAGTCTAAAACATGATTTTGTCTAGTTTCTACTATTATCTATGACTTGGACAATTGAGATGGACGATTTCTCTCTCATACTTGTTCTAATAATTAAGCTGGCAGAAAAAGAAATAAAAATCTTTCTTTTTAGTCCTAAATTGGAAATAAATTTGTGGTTGATTTTTCTATCTAAGATGAAAGTTTTTCTTTTTCTTTCTGTCAACTTATTTATTAGGACATGTATAAGAGAGAAATCTAAGTCAAGTGTCCAACTCAAAGATAACAAAATAAACCAAATGTAATCATGTTTTGGACTAATGATAAAACAAACAGAAACGTTTGAAGACTAAAACAAAATTTGCATTATAACTTGAGGACCAAAATGAGATTTTGACTTATTAAATATATATGCATGCATGAACGTTCATGTATGATGTATATATGTATATGGACTTACTCTAAGGATGAAATTGTGAGAATCCCAAACGGTGAGACATTGGCGAAGTGATGTTGCATCAAAATTGATGAACTGATTCAAGTGTATAATATTAGTATCACAAGAGTCTCCTACTTGTGATGTCACCAGGCTTGAGCTTGATGAACTGCACAAAATAACCAACATCATAATAATACGCCAAACCAAATCATTATTTGTTGCCTTCATATTCATCGTCATCGATCTCTTTGTGTGTCAAGAAGTATATAGTCCTAATCTGTACAATAATTGAAGCTAGCTAGCTTTATATATATATATATATGTTGTCTTATGTCTTTCCTTTTATAAAAGAAAACATTTTAATTTGTCTTTTTTTTGTGCTACATTTTAATTTATTTGATGCATGCATGCTTCGACTTTTCTTTATAGGTTAGCTATCTTGAATGAAAATGGCCGCTAGAATTTAGCGAGAGGCTAGTCTTTGAGAGGTCTCCATGAGTTAAGTTTCAACATATATATATATATATATATATATTTTCTACCCGTTGTACAGTGTTTATGTTCCCAAAGCATGCATATTTGACTTTCAATTAGTGATGACTGATGAGGTGATATATATATAGCGGAGTTATAAAAACCGAATCGGATCGGTTGAATCGCGAACTGGTCAGTGGTCCGGTCCGAGTTGAACACAAAACTGGGCAAGTTGAGAACCGGTCAAGAACAACCTGAACCGGTCAAAAATCGGGAAAACCGCCTTGAACCGGTCGGTTTTGAGGTTGAACCGGTTCAGTTTTTTTCTAATTTTTTTTTTTACTTTTTCTTGATTAAAATGATGTTATTTTAAAAAAAATTGTTTCTTATTATGTTTAGACTCAAAATAATACGTTATTTAATAGTTTTTACTTCAAAATTTGATTTTTTATCCTCCTAATTAATCACTTTATTACTCAATCCAGCTTAAATTTAAAGAGTTTATTATATATTTTTATTATATTAAACTAAATATATTATTTTTTATTTATTTAATTATTAACGGTCCGACCCCGATTGAATCATTAAATCTTGAACCACTGCTTCGGCCGGTTCAATGACCGGTCCGGTTTTAATAACCTTGATATATAGTTATATACACCTTTTGATTGGCTTCAAAGGGAAAGGCAAATCTTGGTCTCCTATATACTTTTTGATTAGGTAACACATCAGCTAATCAAATTCCTTCTTTTTTTTTTTATTTTGCCTGAAGTTCAATTCCTTCTTGAATAGATCAGAAGAAGGGCATTTTATTATTGAAAAGTAATAACCTCTTTATGATCTTAATATGATCCTAATTCATTAATACAATTTTATCAAATTCTAATTAATTACAGTCTCTATCAAAATCACATAATATAATCTAGCTAGCTAGCTTTAAAATTTGAATATGTACTCATGCATTGGGTTGAGCCTTGGGCGTCAATGTTGGGCACACCTAATAATGTCCGACTTTGATTTTGAACACTATCTTCTAGCTAGGCAATGTGATCTATCTCCTTGATTTTGGGATTGATGATTATCCTCGATCCTCACATCCTTATCTTCAGCACTAATTAACCAAGATAATTATCATTAACTGATTTAATAAAATATGGTAAATACTTTGGTATCCTGAGATATGGACTGTTTTCATTTTGGTATCCTGTTTTTTTCAAAAGTGACATTTTAGTACCTTGTTCTATTCGTCAATTGTACTTTGGTACCCAAAACTCTTTTTCCGTTACCTTTTAACATAAAAAAATAGGCAAAAAACCATTTCGTGCCCCTAACGTTTGCGGTGATTTTCAGTTATGCCCCTAACGTTTCATTTGTGTCAGTTATGCCCCCAATGTGAAATGTTAGTTTCAATTATGCCCCCAATTTTGACTCAATGCTGATGTGTCAATTTTTTTTTACTTGTGTGCCAATTTTTTGTTCTGAATTGAATATGTGGCATGATGACTGGATAAATAAAACATCCCTGATTTATTTTTTATCCACCATGGCATTTCCTACATGGTATAATGCTTGCGAAGATGAAGATGAAAATGTAAAAAAAAAATTTAGGGTAGTAATTTTTTGGTTTAGAGAATGTAAATCCATGTAGGAAATGCCATGGTGGATAAAAATAAATCAGGAATGTTTTATTTATCAAGTCATCTTGCCACATATTCAATTCAGAACAAAAAATTGACACACAAGTAAAATTGGGGGCATAATTGAAACTAACGTTTCACATTGGGGGCACAACTGACACAAATGAAACGTTAGAGGCATAATTGAAAATCACCGCAAACGTTAGGAGTACGAAATGGTCTTTTGCCTAAGAAAATATGTGCAGATCATGTGCATAGTCAAAAAAAATAAATCCACCCTTCTAAACGTAGATTTCACGATTCGGCTTTTAAAAAAACACAAAATTCTTTTCCTTCAAGTAATATTGAATTGTGTTTTTTGGAGGCTGAATCGTGAAATCTAAACTTAGGATGACAGATTTCGTGTTTTTGACCATGCATATGACTTGCATGTGTTTTTTTTTTCCATCAAGTTGTAACGAAAAACAAAATTGAATACCAAAGTGCTAACTGCAAATAGAATAAGGTACTAAAAAAATATCACTTTTAAAATAATAGAGTATCAAAGTGGAACTGATCCATATATCAAAATATAATTTACTAGTAAAATTTACAATGGTTGGTGAGTTAATAACTTAAAAGAGGGTGAATTGAGTTTTTTTTTTCTTTTGTTCAAATTAATTTCTTCTTGGCAAACTACCGTTTTTTATTCCTAATGCAACTGATAAGTATGTTATTTTGCCTATTTTTAAGGGATAATTACTAATTTATTTGTATTCAAATTATGATTTTATCCCAATATATCTTAATTATTTGATTTTCCCCGTTATCCTAAGTTTAAACTCAAAATATGATATCTTGTGTTAAAATTTGATATTTTGTGAATATCATATCTTTTAAACTTAGGATATAAGTTTATATTATCTTCTATTGATTTTGTAGATCAGATTTCAATCTCAAAGAAATCTCAAATCAAGAAGATTCAATTTCAAGATCTCCAAAATCAAGAGATATTTTCGTGGAACACAAGTCTTGCCCAAAACTCAAGAGATATCTACGTGGAGCACAAGTCTTGCCCAAGACTTAAGCGCAGATTCTCAGTTTTGAATTTTAAAATCAGATTTTGTAATCTTTTCAGTTGTGGGGACTCTATAGCTCGAATTAGGAAGGTTGAGAAGGGTATGAGGGTTAGAGAAACATTATAAATACCCCTCTCTAGTTAGTGAAAAGGGGAGATCCAATCTCGGATCATCTCTCTCTTCTTCTCTCAAGGCCCTGCGCTGCTAATTCTTTTCTCTTGGCTTAGGGTTAATTCTGATTGGATGTTTCAACACTTGTGAGATCATGTTTTTATTTTCCTTCATTGTTTTATAATATTTTTGTTTCTCCTACTCTTCTTGTTTTAATTGTTTTCAAGTTGAACATTCAACTAAGAGCTCGGTTGTCTAATTGATTTGTAAACATAACGCTAGATGTTCTTATTGATTTGTAATTAGTAAGTTCATCACTAAGTAGTAACTAAGATGGTTGTACCATGTTAGGGAGAAGAAAATCTAAACAAGTAATTTTGTAAATTAATTGTTTAGGGTTAATATCTTTCGGGTCTTAGTTCTGTTATCTTAGATTGAATTGTCGATTGTGTCGGATTCGTCTAGTTAATAAGTGGTTAAATTGGGTATGTTATCCTTTAATCAACTTTTAAGAAAGAGTGATTTCACTGTGTGATTTCATTAACCTATTTTATGATTGATGAATTAATATTTTGGAATCGATGATCAAGTGTGAGACTCCATGAAGATTAACCTTAGCCAAGCCCTCATCCTATCGGTAACTTTTATCGTTGTTTTATTTACTTATTATTTTATATCACAATTTATATTTTGTTTTTTGTTTTCTTTAGATTTGGTTGATAAACTTTAGACAATGCTAGTCTCTGTGGATCGACCCTGTTCTCACCCTTACTATAATTTATTATTTTAATGTGTAGAATCAGGTTAATTATTTTTGGTGGATTCGACACCCATCAGCAACAAAGAATTACAGTATATATCCCTTGACATAGTTTCTACTTTCTACCATTTCTTTTTTGTGGAATAACTAGGCGGTAGGCGGTACACTCCAGCCAATAAGTAGAGACTAATCATCTTAAGGGTGCGTTTGGCACCACCTTTATCCTCCTTTATCCTCATTTATCTCCTAATACTCCTTTTTAATACCGGAGCTACAGTAAAAAGTGTCAACTCCTTATTTTCCTCCTTTATCTCTCCTTTATCTTCTCAAAGTACTAATATATCCCTACCCAACTACCTATAATTACCTACTTTTTACTATAAAATAATAAAATATTAAAAGGACATATTTGTAAATTACATATAAAAATATTTTTATTTATTACTCATACAACTTTCTCTCTCCTTCATCTTTTTTTATTATTTTTTTACTCACCTCTCTCTCTCTTATTTTATTTTAAAATACCCAAACTATTAGTTAAAAAGTTTACTAATAAAATAACATATTTTTATTTTGTATTGAACATTAAAAAATCAACAAAAAAAAATTAATTATTATTGGAATGACATCATCTGGAAAGGTGTGAAGATTCTACCGTCTACGGCTATAAGGTCCATTTTAGCTTCTGTTAGTTCTTATGATTGTATTTTTAATCAGGATAGTGATATATCTGTTATAACTCTATTAGTGCCGCATGCTATTGCATCCTCAAGTCATAACTCAAGAGTTCCCGTTAAGGTGCTTTGATGTTAAGATTTGGGAATGTCACGTTTGTATTTTTCTCCGTTTTAATATATAAAAAAAACAGAAAAAATTATTTGAAATTGGTGAAAAGAAAATTTAAAATTAAGATAGATACGTTATTATAAGTTAATGAAGATGAACTGTATTTTGGCATAAAAAAATGAAGATAGACGACGTGAGATAGTTTTTATTTAAATAATACATCATGAACATGGGATGGGATGATACATGGACGTGTGATGTGTTTTTCTTTTGTATATATATTTTAAATTATTTTATTTTATGTTTTATGATGTAATAATTTATTTTATACTATAGTTTTAAATAACCGACTATTAGAAGACCCTCAGACATATAATATAGTATAGATATATAATTTATATTAATTTACTTAAAAAATAATACTAACTTAATAAGTCAATACTTGAGTCATCAAAATATATAACTGAGGGACCAATATGGAACAAAAAAATAACTGAGGGACCAATTTGGAACATGGAGCATAACTGAGGGACCAAAATAGGATTTTGACCTATAATTTTTGATATATTGGTATTCCTTCATCTATTTTTCAATTATTTAATAATATTTTTTAGAGTCAAAATTACAGATCAGTCCAACTTTAATAATATTTTTGGTGGTTCACTTTATAAGCATATTTCAGTAACATTAATGAGAAAAAATATATTTTTGGTGGTGTGAAAATTTAATTACAGCAAATAGAAAAAATATATAATCTAGTCCAAAAAAATTACATTTTGGTCCCACATTCACACCTTCATCCTCCTTTACCTTACCACTCCAAAAATCTCCTTTATTAACTTCCTCCTTTAACACAAATTTCGAGGCAATCATTACTCATACCACTTTACTAACTCCAAAAAAAAAAAAATAACACTCCTTTATCCTCCTTTATTTTTACAATTTTTACCCCTATACAAATTTAAAATACCAATACAATTATTTCAACCCACCACAATCATTACATACCCTTTAAAATAATTTCACATCATAATTCCTCCTTTATTATCTCATTTTCTCAAACACAATTTACTAAAAACTTCCTTTATAACATACCTCTCCCTTCCTTTATCCTCCTTTAAATTAACCTCCCTATCCAAACGCACTTAGAGATTACAAAAGTAGATTTTTCCTCTACCAACAAAGTTTTTAACTTTTCATACACATGAAGAGTCGAACCCAAAACATCATGTACTTATTAAGGAACCCAACTATCTACCTGTTATATTAGACTCTCTTGGTCTAACCAAGTTTGTTTTCATTAGAAAGGTATCCTTAAACATATATCTTAATGGAAACTTTAAAAATCAGTTACTCAAATAACTTAAAATAGAAAATAAAGTGTTGAGGGGACAGAAGAGAGAAAGAAAAATTGTTTCTTTTTGTAAGAAAAATAAATCATAAACTTATCTCCGATTTCTAATTAAAAATGAAAATTAATAATAGACCCAATAATTAGGAGGCCCACATGACAGAATATGCCCTTGGACCAGTGCGCCACAGGCCCACCAGATGAGTTGTGGGGGCGTGAGCGCCCTACATCTCGCTAAGCCGAGGACGCCCATAGTCACAGAGGATGTGGGCGCCCACAGAGCAAGGAATAAGGAAACATTACCTGAATCAATTAGGAACCAATCGAGGATCAATCAAGATCCGCTGTCAATAAAGGCAAATCACTCAGAGATCCTTTCCCTTGATAACGCCTTTGCCATCAAGGCACCTTTTACAGAAAAGGAAATTACGTGGGAGCCAAGGATCATAATTAGATCAACTAGGATCACAATCAAGCATCCTGGCATTTATGACAAGATCACGCCAGATTGCCCTCAGCCAGTATAAAAGGTTAGCCCTTCACACTGGAAAAAGGTACGCTCTCCACTCAGTCAATTGACATTATTGAGCACATAACCTTTACTAACTTAAGCATCAGAGGTGAATCGCAGGGTCACCCTTTGTGTTTATTGTCTTGCAGGTAACCTTCAACCTAGAGTTGCCTCATCTGAACCAAGTAATGACCCCCGACCAGAACCTAGTTCATCAAAAAAATTTCTTCCTTTCATTGTCAACTCACTATTTATTATGACACATGAGAGAGAAATGATTTATTGCAATTGTTCAAGTTAAAAATCAGACAAAATCGTATTTTGAGGACCAAAATGGAATAAATGCAAAAGTTTGATGACTGAAACGGAGTAAAAAGTAGTTTTAGGACTAAAATGAACTGACCCTATAATTTGAGGACCAAAATGACTATTTGACCATTAATTTTATAATGGTTGAAATTAAAATTTTTCTTGAGCTTATATTCATCAATGCAAGGGCACAAGAAGTTAATTTAATTAAACAATATGAGTAATACCATAATTTAAACGAACTTATCCCTTAACAGGAATCACCGTTACACAATTTTATGACAAATTAATTATAACAACAGGAATCACCGTTACACAATTTTATGACAAATATCAATTATTTAGTTTCTATTACATAATATTTTAAAAACTAAATTATTCATGTTTATAAAAGAATAAGGAATAAAAAAATGTATCTTTAATATTCATGGACAAAATCATAATTTTAAGATAAATTTAAGGATCAAAAGATAAATTTACTCTTTTAATTTTTTTATGCCCACTGTGTCTATCTAGGAAGCACGGATATAGACACAGGCACGTACGGCAACATGTCAAATTTGAAAATTTACAGGATAAGACACAACATATATATATAATATATATAATTATTATACCAATTTTAACATGAAACAAAATAAAGAGATAATTAAATATTGATAAAAGCTTTGATAATTAATTTTCAATATTTAAAAAGATATTTAAAACATTTAACAATTTAAAATATAAAAACAAAACCTAATTCAATTCATGAAGTACATCCCAAGTTTTTGAAATTAGTATTTTATATGCATCTAAATTATTAATTAGACCCACATGCCACAACTGAGAAAGGATCTCTACATTAACAGCTTTTTTCATTTATCTAAATTTCAAAAGATCTGACCATTTATCCAATATTCCATTTGTCATGCCACGTTGCTGCCTTTCATTTCCTTTTTCTCTTCATAGTTGATAGTTGATACTTAATAGGATTTATCTACCATAGCTGTCGTTAGAGCACATTTTAAGGTTTTTTCTGATTGGTTAGTAGAGCATCTCATATCTTGAAATCTACGAAAATTCATTTAAAAGGTAAATTTTTAATGTTTGAAAACTCACTTGACCAATCAAAAGAAACCTTAACATATGCTCTAAAGGCACATGTTAGAAAGACCCTACTTAATACCAATATTATGAAATCTGGACCGACTCGGGCGGTCGGACTGTCACCCGAGAGGGAACGGCTCGGTTGGCACCTGCGAACCGCTTTGGGAGTTGGCCCGCTTCGACTCGCCCTGAACCAGCAAGAACTGGTTTTGACCGGGAGCTGGAACGGGTTTTGAAATATCGGGCAGGTCAATATAATATTTTTTTTTTTCTAAATGACATTTCCTCCACTTTTTATGGGCCCATTCTAGATTACCTATTTAAATTCAGCCCAAAACCATTAAAAACAAATAAAATACTATTTTCTAACCCTATTCAAGTTCAACATTACACTACAGCTGCACCATCATCTTATTGTTCTCCAGCTTACTGTCTTTCGTTCTCTCCAGCTTACACTCTCCGGTCTGATTTTAATAACATTATTTAATACACGCAATAGCAGAAATGCAGAACCGACCCATTCACGACACCTATTTCAACGTTCCTTTAGCGACCTTAGCAAAATTGGTGCGAGATGCCTCTAGTGTGACAGAAATTGACGACCTGGAAGATCCTATTGGAACTCGCTACCGTGTGCAACCTTAGTGAAGAGCTTGCCGCCGTGAACGACTTCCTTGAGCTCGACGACGTTTGGATGTCGAACAAATGGAAATATAGCGCTGGATCTGTTCCATCATTCCTTCATTCTTCGTTTGATCTCCATCTCTTTTAGCCGTCAAACATCAAACCAAGTTCCGCCGTGTCTCAGCCGTTTCAAGCCGTCTCAAAATTGTGTCCAAGTCGAGCAAACTTGTTGAACTACCCTGACATGGTAAGACACGTGTCAAACATGTGTTGTGTGTGTCGATATGGTTGGCAAGCTACACCCTAGGTGAGAGGACCCAAGTTCGATCCCTAGAGTAGATATTGTTGGGATGGGGCTCTAACTGTTTTGCTACTAAGACCCGAGTAGGATTAGTCTTGGCCTATCTGTAACAGTCTAGGCGAGGAATATACCCATGATTTAATAAAAAAAAAAACATGTTTTAGTTGTTCTGTATTTTTTACTTTTTAAAACAATATTCTATTTTTTCTAATTTTTAAACTTATTTACGAGAACAATTGAACCAAACAAGGTTTTTATTTTTTAGTCTTAAAAAATAGAAAATAGTGTTTGGAAAACAGAATCAAAGAGGCTCAAAAGTTATTTGTAATTACCTCTGTAAGTGTTCGTTGAACCCGGAGGTCTGTCCTGATTTTGAATTGGACGTCATCCCCTCGCCTAAATTTTTAGGCAACCAAAAAAAACAGGCCCAAAGTTTTCCAAATCTTGAAACTATACCTTAGATATTATTTCAGGGTCAAAACTTATATAAAACTTGTTATATGTTTGTCCTGAATTTTTTTTTAGTTACAATATTTTTTATATTTTTTTATGATTAATTGTACAAAAATATATATAATATTTTATATCACCAATCTACAATGAATGGCCGTATAAAAAAAAATTATCACATGTTATCCTTTTAAAATCGCTTGTGCTTGGGATCAAAATGACCATTGGATTGGAAGTTCTGACTTTAAACAACAATTCTAGACGGCCCAAAACGTAAGAATAGCCACAAAACACAATTTCGGCCAACTCAAAATATTCGAAGTCCAATTTTTTGGCCTCAATATTCGAAGTCCAATTTTGTTGGAACAATATATATTGAAATTTCCAAATCATTCCAATCTAAATATATAAATATTTATTAACATTATATTTTTTTAAGAAAAGTAAGCAAAATACATAGAAACTAAATGCACGTACACTACTAGTACAGAGAGCAGGAAATTAAAGCAAAAATCAAAAGCACAAAATTAAAAAGATTAAAATGTATAATTGGCTTGACAGTACATGAGATTTCCAAAATTATATTAAATTAGTAATAAAATAGATAAGTGGCTCCAATTATGATCATAAGACCACTCAATCCTGCAATATTTAGGGTTCCTTCGTTTTTCTTGGCTTCTTGTTGGTTTGAGAGTTTACCTGTTGCAACATATATGCCATAATTAATTAAGCCCATATTTAAGTAATCAGTCTATGTTTGGGAATTAATGACCCAAATAATTAAACCCCATATCATCGATCTATCTAGGGACTAAAATGTCAATCTACTCATATAATTAATCAACTGGTCATGTATGCATGGTGAGATGAAGTCATAACTCGTAATTTGAGCCCACTCAAACATTGTTAATTACTTGTTTTAGGGTATTCTTAGAGTTGGGACTAATTTGTAATATATTATAGATATAGATTATAGAAGGGCTTAGTACTCACTCCAAAAGTCTCAAGGGGTGAGGGTTATCTTAATATATATATATATATAGTAAGAAGGTTCTTTAACTAAGTAATATAGAACTTCAACATATTCCCCTAACGCCCAACATATATAAGAGCGTGAAGTCAACGGATTATCCCAAGGCAACTCACAATAAAAGTTTGTACACATGTCTAAACCAAGCTCCGATACTATGTAAAAAAACCTAAATCACCCCAAAAGAGTTCTCGAGGACAGATGGTTGCCTCAATATATATATAAAGTTAGAAAATTTTTTAACTAAGCAATGTGCGACTTCAACACATACAAGTCACGAATGTTTGGGACTAAATTACCAAATATTTTTTAAAAAAAATCAAGAACTAAAATGACAGAGGTCATAAATTCTAGGGACTAAAATACCATTCCGCTCATAATTAATGAACTTTTTTTTTTTTTGAACTGACTCATATATAATTAACGAACTAATCATGCATGCATGTTGAGATAGATGAAGTCATGCTATATTCTGGTTAAACAAATTAAAATGGAATAATCTAGCTATACTACTAAATAATTAATTAATTAAAACGTACCTGGTGAATAATCAAAACTGATAGCATAGTGATCAATGTGTTTGGCCAAGAGATAATCAGGACGAGAAGGGAAGAAGCCATCAGGTCCAACAGCAAAAATGAGATATGAAGGAGGAACCTCATCATTCAGTAATTGCAATTGGAAAGCCATGTATGCTGTTGAGGCTGTAAAATAGCCTGAGTAATTGGTCCACACAGGATCTCCTTTTCCAAGCACAACCTTGTCTTGTGTCTTCCCACCAAGATAGTATTCTCCAATAACGCCTACTCCATTAGCTAAGTCCACCCACGTGACTTTAGCTCCAGAACCAACCATGCTTCCATTCTTGGAGAAACCTATTGCTCCATAAGAGTTTATGCTTGTTGGAAATGACAATAGGAAGCTCCACAACTTTGGAGATGCCTCACCATACTATATATATATATATATTGCTAACACATGTTAGTTCATTGTATAATATTTTCTACACAAATCGATCTTGAGATAATAGAGTAAGTTAATATTGCAGTTCTTGAAAGATTACTGAGTTGGTAATAACTAAATCTTTGAAATATTAAAATACACAGTTCGCTAGTCCTTGAAAGATCTAAATGGTACACTCTTTAGTTACCTTTTTTTCCTTAGAAAAAAGTTTAAGTGGGGGTAAGCACCGGTATCTCATTAAGGTTAGGGAATACCTCCCTACCTTTTTGAGAATTTACGAGAGGAATTTATTACATATCACCTATCAAATAAGACCCTCACATCAATCAGAGGATCGCCTTTGTGAGATAAAAACCCGAACCTTAACCAACTGTGACACTCTTTAGTGGCCACTATTTAGTTCTTGAAAAAAACAGACTAAATATTTTTCACTCAATGAAAAGAACTAACACATATATCATATCGTTTGAATCTTTCATGAACTGAATTGTCAGTTTGATAATCTGTTAAGGAGTGAGTTTTTTTATTTATTCAACGACTTAGAGTTTGAGTGTGCAGTGTCATATATATATATATATATGTGTGCATGCAAGTACATAAATTATGTATATATACATGTATATGGACTTACTCTAAGGATGAAACTGTGAGAATCCCAAATATTGAGACATTGGCGAAGTGAAGTTGCATCAAACTTGATGCGCTCAGGGTGTATATAATTAGAGTCACAAGAGTCTGCTTGTGATCTCACCATGCTCGATAGACTACACAAAATAACCAACATCATAATAATATGACAAACCAAATAATTAGCTATTACATTTTTTGTAATTGTCTTCATCATCTCTACGAAATTGAAGCTATAGCTAGACTTGTGGAGGATGGAAGACTAGGGATATATAATAAGTACGTTATGTTGTGTTTCCTTTTATAGAAGAAAACATTTTGTTTGACATATCATATGCATACATATATATCCTTTGGAGTTCACGATCTGCTAGCTATATATATAACTCGGCATTTCCGCCTATAACGGTACATCACATATGTACATAGTAGCCTCAACCTGCGTGCGATGTTTAATTTCCTTGTACAAAACAAAATATTTATATATGTGTGTGTGAAACCAAATTATCATATATAATATATTTTGACTTAATTTTCATTAGAAAACAATAATTGTTGCTTGCAGTCTTCCGTCCATTTTTAGATTCTTAGTTACTATATATGCTTCAAATGATAAGAGAATGGATCCATCGTCTTCTTCACTTTGTAATGATCAATTTCTTAGAGAGAAAATTAATTTGAGACAATTAATTACGGCTTATAATTAAGGAAGCTAAGTCAAACCCCTCTTAAGAATCTCAATTATTAATTTTGCGTCAACTTTAACTAGATAAACTCTAAAGTTCAATTAAATTGTCCTTAAGTGTGAAGAAAGTAAACTTTAAAATCCTGAGTTGTGCTACCATGTAGCTAGAGGTCAATTTTATACAAGTCAACGAGAAATTAATCAACCTAGTCGATAATCCCAATTACGATCTAAAAAAGTATTAGTGCAATCAACTCTTGCTACTAGCTAGATTTTAATCTTATGACTCTGATCTAGGATACGTACGTTTCAGTAATTAGAATGTACGGACGTAAGTGTGGCTGATACTAAATTAAAGAAAATGAGTTTTGAAGTTTTAATTGGGCCGGCTGCAGTATCTCATGCTCCAATATATATTACAATTATTACAACATTTGTCCCATTCCGACATATAATAAGTATACGTTGTGTCAAATATTTGTCCTTATATTTGAGGGTTCCAAAGAAGTAAAACACTCATATATATATATATATATATATAGGTAGGGATGTCATGGGTAAGGTATGGGTAGGGTATGGATAGAGTACTATGATATCCGGATCCGTATGTAAATGGATATTAAAATCAATCCTCATACCCATATCCGTTGGGTAGTCTAATCCCCATACACGAACCCGGACCCAAAATTTTTTTAAAATAAATTATATTTTGTTACTATAAACTTTATATTCATCCAACTTTTTACATCTATATATAACTACTAAAAATAAAAAAAATAAATCATAAATATGATTGCATTAATAAAATATTTCAATTTTTTATAAGAACTTTAATATTTTTTCAATAAAAAGTGTTAAAGTATTATATTTTATATATATATATAAATATATTTATTATTACTAATGGGTATATGGGTAGGGTACTACCATACCTGGACCCGGACCCATTAAGGATAGGTTCGGGTCCAGACCCATACCCATAGGGTAAATTTCAAGATCTCATTGGATATGAGTATTTTGATCATCCCTATATATAGGTCGTAAATTCAAAGCATAAACAAACACTAACATATATATAGATATAGTTAAGGGTGAGTCTAAGATGCAAAGTTTAATTCTTGACATAGGATGCAAATGCTGATGTGGCATAATTATAGCCATTGATTAATTTAATGCTGAAAAATAATTAAAAGATAATAAATTTTTTAACCAATCACAATTGTGTATGGAGTCACACCCCCTACAAGAAACTGGAGCTTTGGTGGCGAACTTTCGGTGGCAAAATAAAAATTAGCCACAGAAAGTTTCCTTTCAGTGGCGAATTTTAGACTTCGCCACTGAACATACCAATAATAAAATTGTTGCATGTTTTTAGTGGCAAACTTCTATAATTTGCCACTGAAAGGTTATCAGTGGCAAAATTTAACTTGCCACTGAAGCCTTTTAGGTGGCAAACTAATGGAATTTGCCAGTGAAATTAGTGATTCGATGGCAAATATAGTTTTCGCCACCGAAAGGAATTATTGGTGGCCATATTGATTTTGCCACCAAAGCATTTAGGTGGCAAATTATTGAAATTTGCCACTGAAAATAGTTATTTGATGGCAAAATTATTTTTTGCCATCGAAAAGAGTAATTGGTGGCCATATTAATTTTGCCACCAATTAGTTTTTTAATTATTATTATATATATATATCAACAATTTGGGCGGGGAATTAAAAATTTTTGGTGCCAAAAGTATAGGGGGCAAAAAAAGTGAAAACTATTTTGCCATTGAAAACTTTCTAGTGGCAAAATTGTAATTATAACCATTTATTAATTATTTATTTATTTTTAAAAAATTAAAAAGTTTAACATATGCGCCCCTGCTTTTCATCTACCCGCGTCGTTCTGTGTCTTCACCATTTTCGCCGAACTCTTCAAAATTTCTCAGTGCTTAGCAAAACCCTTCAAAATTTCTCACTTCTCTAGCCGTTCTCAGTGCTTAGCTTGTACGAAGAAACGCCGTTGCCGCTGCCAAGAAACGTCGTTGTCGCTGCCAAGAAACGCTGTTGCCGCTGCCAAGAATTCGAAGTCAACGAACAACGCGGCGAGAGTTCAGTTTCCAGTAAGTTTCCTCAGGCTATTTTCGCTATTGTTCGTCTTCTTCTTCCTTCTTGTACAGTTTACTTCCTTTCGCTGTATGGTAGGGTTTAAACGCCTGAAAACTATTTGAAATTCACTCCAAAAAATTAGGGTTATTTCCGTTTTAGAATCTGAATAATTAGGGCGTCTTTGAGTGGTGGGTGTCTTTGATTTTGGATTTGGTCCATGGAAGAGTAGTTGAATCTGCCGATGATACCTTTCTGAACATCATCACCAAACGACACATGAACATGTAAGTGAAACGCATTGTTTAAACGCATTGTTTAAGGAAACCCCAATGAAACTTTTTTTATGCAAAATTTCAAGTCCTTGTAGAGTTTTTGCATTTAGATTAATCTTGAAGAATTAAGAGAATATGCTGACCAACCACAATTAATACATCAAATATAAAAAAAGTAAAATTCTTGGTGCTCTCCCTAATTTCATTGGATAGGTTTCTGATATCATTGTAATTAAAAAAAAGCTGAAATCTAATTAAATCCTACAAAGAAGGTACTTGGCGTTGGTCATTGGATGTCCAAGACATTCACTTTTTATGATAATGCTTATTCCAGTTGACCAGCACCAAAATTGCTCTGCCCAACCACTTCCTGCACCCATCCCCTGTTTGTTCTTACACTGAGTAGATTAATTTCTCTTTATGATGCCAAATAATTGTGCATTTAGCTTTGATATGGTGAAGAGGATCCTCTGCCGTACCGCACACCGTGCGGTGCGGCAGGGACCAATAGGCGCGCGCCACGTGGGCGCGCTTGCACACGTGGCGCCACGTGGCGTGCTCCTATTGGTCCCTGCCGCACCGCACGGTGTGCGGTACGGCAGAGGATCCGTGCCCGTGATGTACTGATATTGCTCTGCAACATTCACTGTGAATGTTTTTGTCACTAATGTCAGAACTCAGACGTATAANTTGGTTGCTAAGGATCAAACTAGGATGCAGCATATTTGTGTGTTTTGTGATCTATAACACTTTCTTTTGTTTTTAAATTTGTAATGAATTTGAATTTTATAAAAATTGTCATTTATGTTAATTTTTTTGTTAAATGTAGTTATTTGCAAATTTTAATTTCAAATAAGATATCTAAAATATAAAAAAAAAAAGTGCAAAAGTATTATCTGTGGCAAAAATAATTTTACAATAGCTAGTGGTGGCGAAACATGTTCGCCACCTAAAGCTTTGCTGGCGAAATTGTAATTTGCCACCTAAAGCTACGGTGGCGAAATGTAAAGTTGCCACCAATAGCTTCAGTGGCGAAATAAGTTCGCCACCGATGAATGTTTTGAATGGCTAATTGTATGATTTTTTGTGGCGAAATTCTATACTTGTAGTGGCTAAACAATTTGCCACCAAAGATAAGCTTCGGTGGCGAAACGTTATTTTGCCACCGAAGGCTTCGCCGGCGAGGCCTACGCCGACAAACAGGGTGGCAAAATATTTTCGCCACCGAAGCTCTTCAGTGGCGAAATTTTGAGTTTTGGTGGCGAAAATTTTCGCCACCGAAACCCCTGTTTTCTGTAGACCACTACTTACCTACAACTAACTTTTACAGTGTCATTATCTTATTGGCTCATGACCCATTGCATCCAATGTCAAGAATCAAACTTTGCATTATAGACTTACCCGTTAGTTAAACCTTTTACATGACGGCTCGATGAAATCATGTTTCATATATATTGAGGGCAAAAGAGTTGTTGATCTTGTTAATGTTTGGGGTCAATTTCTTCTAATGTTTGTTTTGTGTAAGTTATGCCCTTAACATTTTATATTGTTGTCAATTATACCATAACCTCTAACTCGGTTAATTAGATTGACAGAAAAGGCTGATGTATCAGCTAACTGGGCTAATGGTTGCCTATGGGTCAATTTGTTTTTGCCAAAATCCTCTTTTGGTCTTTTAGGTTTGCTCAAAGTTCCGTTTTGGTCCCTCAGCTCAAAGTCCTATTTTATAATAGGATCAAAATATAAGAAAAGAGAAACAAATAGACAATTTTAATAGATTTCACATAAAAAATAAAAAATGAATAACCAAAACCATCATCATCTTCTTCGCATGGATCATCATCATCTTCTTCTTCATTCATCATCATCTTCACCACCACCACCACCACCGTCAACAGCACCACCACCACCACCACTTTCGTCAGCAGCAACACCACCACCACCACCATCGCCCCTGCCGAGCTTTTCCGGCGAGGTTCGTCTTCTCTGGCGAACTTTTCGACGAGATACATGGTGGCCTCGACGACTACGAAAACTCCTAATCCAAGGTTTTTTGACCTCTTGAGTTTACTGGCAGTCTGTATTTTGCGAACAAATAATCGAAAATATGATTTTTGGCGAACAAATTACATAGTCGCCAAAAAATTACACAATCGCCGAAA
Source organism: Chamaecrista fasciculata (assembly GCA_003254925.1). Classification (NCBI taxonomy): domain Eukaryota; kingdom Viridiplantae; phylum Streptophyta; class Magnoliopsida; order Fabales; family Fabaceae; genus Chamaecrista; species Chamaecrista fasciculata. The sequence goes on from QANZ01016335.1 coordinate 137,134, forward strand.
ATCATATTGTCAATCATTTTTTCGCAAATGGAGGCCGTCATTGAACTCAGGATGTTAAAAAATCTTGGATTAAAAGTTTTCGTAGTCGTCGGAGTCGACATGTATCTCGCTGGAAAGTTTGCTAGAAAAGACTAACCTCGCCGAAAAAGCTCGGCAGCGGTGGTGGTGGTGGTGGTGATAGTGGTGAAGATGATGAAGAATAAAGAAGAAGATGATGATGAGTGAAGAAGAAGAACAAGATGATGATCCATGCGAAGAAGATGATGATGGTTTTGGTTGTTTGTTTTTTATTTTTTATGTGAAATTTATTAAAATTTTCTGTTTGTTTCTCTTTTCTTACATTTTGATCCTATTATAAAATAGGACTTTTAACTGAGGGGCTGAAATGGAACTTGGAGCAAATCTGAGGGACCAAAATAGGACTTTGGCAAAAAGAATTTGACACATAGGCAACCATTAACCCAGTCAGTTGACAAATCAGTTTTTCTCGTCAATCTAATTAACAAAGTTAGAGGTTAGGGTATAATTGACAACAATATGAAACGTTGGGGCAGAACTGACACAAAATAAATGTTAGAGTATAACTGAAATTGACCCCAAACATTAAGAGTATCAACAAGTCTTTTACCTATTTTGAGTATATAATGTTATGAAGAGTTGAACCTTTAAAGAAGAGAGAAGTTAATTACTTATATTCTAATTAACTTCTCTCTTCTTTTAATAAAAGGGGAAAAAGTAATATATCATTAGCGATAATTAGGCATAAAGTCATAAACCGTGGTTTATTAGGGCCTGTTTGGGGACACTAGATTATAATTCAATCTCATTCAATCTTAATCTCATCTTAGGATTGGATGAACAGTACTGAATTGGTGTTTTTTGGAACCTTCATCTCATCTCATCCACATCATCATCTCATTCACAACATCATCTCATTTCCTCTTACAATTACTAATCTATCGCTACTTATACACCTATAATTACCTATACTTTAATACAAATATAAAAAAAAGAATTAGACAAAATAGTAATTTTACATACCCTCATTTATTACACTTATAATTTTCTCTCTCCATCTATCATTTCTCATCATTTTTATTCTGTTTTCCACTCAC
>QANZ01016335.1:138893-177386 GCA_003254925.1 Chamaecrista fasciculata
TAATTTGCTATTTGGTCCTCAAACTATTATTTGTTATTTTTTTGTCGTTCAATTTCATAAATAGACCCCATTATTAATGATTGGGGTTTTCTACAAGGCCCCAGTTATCTTTTACACATGTTAGAGATTGATTAATTGGAACAGTTCGAATTTATGGACCAAATTGTATGTCAAAAAATAATTCCAATATTATTTTCATTTTGGCCCATAATCTCATCCACTTGGATTTGGATTGACCCCTAACCCTCAATCCAAAATTTTCTCATCCTCACAATTTCCAATACCATATCACACTTCCCAATATCATCTCATCTCAATATTATTTCAATCAAAACACAACCAAACACCTATCATCTCATCTCATCCCATCTCATTATCTCAATCTCATCTCATTATTTCCTACCATTTCTACCCCTATACAAATTACAAAAATCCATCAACTTTTTTCTACCAACCACAATCATTACATACCCTTTTATATAATTTCACACTTTATTTAACATCATTATCACTAAAATCACCCAAACACCAATACATCATCTCATCTCATCCATTTAAAAAATAATCTCATCCCATCCATTTGGATGAGATTGGATGAGATTGGATTAGAATTGAAAGTCTCCCAAACAGACCCTAAATTTCTCCGCATCTTTATCTAGGGTGGTAGTTTGGGTGGATACTATACCTCCAATCTCCTATAAAAGTATTCAATATTCATTTGATACTAGATATCAAATAGGATACAGAAGAACAAAATAAAAAGTTATCAGATATCGGATGAATACATATATTATCTCAATTATTTGATATTCGTTTGAGATAAATAGATAGTTAGAGAATATTTTTTATCATATTTTATTATATTTTGTATATATTTTTTATAATTTTTTAATTAATTTATTTTAGTTAATTAATAGATATTAGGTATCAAATATTCAATATCTGATTATTGAAATATGATATTCTATTATACCTGCATTATTTTTAGGCTATTTCAGATATTTTGAATATTTATTGAATACTGAATATTAAATAAAATATATAGATATAGATACTAATTTTTTTTATTGCAAATAGAATACGAGAGTATTGAATAGAATAATTGGATAATAATAAAATGACTTAAATATTGCAACCGTAACCTTATATATCTCCAAAACAATGGCAAGGATAATAATCAAGATGACAATATATAGTAATTCCATAAGCAAGAAATCTATTGTGCTAAATTGTGTTAATTAAATTTATTAACTTACCAAATTCTTAAATCAAAATTTAAATCTCAAATTTTGATCACGCCAAAAATATTGTATTGGACTTTAATTTAGAATTGCTTTATCTTTTAATCAAGAAACCATATTTTATGCCTTTTACGGTTAAAACTTTTTCTACATCCGTCCTATCAAAAAAAGCATACTGAAATACTTCTTTATTTGGTAACCTGCATAGTGCATCCTGTCTATAGCTATTAGCTACGCTCTCGTGAAAAAAAAAATGCGCTTATAAGGAGGTTGAAGGGCAAGTTAAGTAAAAAGAAAAAGGCAAGCATTAATTACCAAAGTGTCACATCCAAACTTTACATCATACAGATTTATTTTACAGACACTTACTTAAACTATAAAGTTCCTCGATCAATATTTGACACGTGATAAATTTTTTATGCATGAACAATCATAGTAGAGAAAGAATATTAAACTTGTGACCAATTATAAAAGAAATATAATATAAATCAAACTTGTGATTGAAGGAATTTTATTTAAATTTTTCATTTTTTATTGCGACCAAGCAAGATTAAATTGCATCTTGAAGCTTGAGCTGCTTATGATCAAAGAGAGTTTTGTTCATGTGAAAGTAAATAGACCAACAAACAAGGACAAACATTCTAGTGAGGTCAAAGTCAGAATTACAGAGGAGTTTGTCTTTCCTGAGAAAATATTCAAACCAGCTATTCATGGAGGCATGGTTTAAGCCATTCGTTCGGAGTGATAATTGAGATCCAAACCATGTTGCTTTAGCAAAATTGCAGTGTTTGAAGATGTGCATGTCTATTTCAGTCACTTGGCATCCAAAGGGACATTCTCCTGTGACGTTAAAATGTCTCTTGAGCAAATTTTCATTAAGAGAGAGGGCATTGTGACAGAATTTCCACGCAAAACTCTTAACTTTATTTGGAATTTTTAGTTTTCAAATTAAAGAACATCCCACTAGGTAAAGCTATTGTGATGAGCTGGTTGATGGCGCTTAGAGGTGATCAAGCTGTAGACATTACAAACATGATACTTTTCATCTCTTGAGTTGCTCCAGATGTGTGTAAAATGTGACATATTCCTTTTGTGAGAATCCTATCAATTAATTCTATTTGTAGTTTACTCTAGAATATTTTTTTGGTAAATGTGAGCAAATATATATAGGAACTCTAGAATATTAGTATAGGAACCGTTAGTTGTAAAATTCAAGTGAGTGAGCTTTTGAAATTATCCCAAGTCACTAGTTTGAGGTGTTTAGGGCAACTTGTAAGAGTGATATTATTGTTGTAACGTGATCCCTTGAACTTGTAAAAATATTGAATACATACACCATGACAAAGTAATTTGGATTCTCTATAGTGCATTATAGGTGTAGTGCTGAGAGAGAAAGGAACAAGTAGAGAGAGAAAGTGAGTCTCACTGACACTTTCTCTCTCAGCACTACACTCCTAAAGTACTATAGTGAATTCAAATTATTGTAACAAGAGCTTGAAAAGCCAACTCTATGGCGATTTGTATGACATTTGGCTCATTTAATTTGTATTTGATTATTATCCATATTTAATTTAAAACTCACTTGTTTTGTAGAGTGGAGTAGGATCGAAAGTAACCTTTAAAATTTGATTGTGTTCTTCTCCTCTTTAATCTTTATCTCTTTATTTCTATTTGCTTCATTCATTTCCTATCAAGTTTTTTGAAAACAAAATTTTATCTATTAATATTGTGTCTTATTTATTACTTCTATCTATTTCTATATCTTTTATACTTCATAATTTAATTACAACAAACAAACAAACTTTAACTTAATGCTTCCTACATAGGAATTTAATTTTAAGAAGAGAATTCTTTGATTTGAAAGTAACACGGTCAAATGTTTTTAATTTTTTTCAACAAATGATAACTAATTATTTATTATCTTCAAGAGTATATGTTTATTTTTATATGCGCATATAATATGACATTAAAATGGTCTTAGTATGTATAAATTTCATAAACTTTATGACCACAATCAGCATGCATTTGATCAGCCATATATATCTCTTTTGTTAAATATTCAAATTGTATATATGATATGACATTTAAAAGATTTTAAAATAAATTTTGTGACCACAAATGCCATATGCATAATAATTAGTGGCATCTTAAGAAGCAAATTTTTGGTTTTAAAAGTCAGACTATTAGACATCTTATATAATTTTAAGATATCATTTTTGAAAGCGTGCATTATCTCATAATATGTGCAAATTACACATATAATATGATTTGCATAAAGTGACATTTCAAGGAGAAAATTTATAAATCAGAGTCTCTAGATTACAACGTCTGTAGTAAATAAATTACAATTAGGGTAGTCTAATTTAACTTTGATACTCCATGGTAAGTTGGTAACATATATATTTGGGAAATGTCATGTTATTTAAATTTGAAGCCAAAATTAAGAGATTTTGTATTCGCCATGCATCCTTTTGCGCGTGGTAGATTTCTTCTGTTTAGTAGCTAGTTGGGGGCTCAGCTGCAGTACAGTATGTATAACAAATTAAGTAACAACTAGGAATTATTTGCATGAAAAAGAGCAAAAACAAATTATACAAATTAATAATACCAAGATAAAACAAATATATATGATCGACTGTACTTTCGATCAACGTTTTAGAAACTAATTAAATCATACAATCAATTTTATCCAAAAAAAAAAATGAAGAGGAATAAACTAGTAGAGGTATTAAATTAATTAATTCGAACCATTTGAGAGATTGGATTATATTGGACTGAATTATAGGGTCGAACAAAATTAGTAAAAATTAATCAAATTAGATGGAGAATTGATCGGAGAAATAGAGAATTGGTTGAGTCTTTCCGAAAATAAAATAAGAAATAGGGTAAAATATTACACTTTGGTATCCTGTGGTTTGACCTTATTTCACTTTGGTACCCTGTGGTTTGAAACCTGACACTTTAGTACCATGTGGTATTCTACTATTCTCCATTAACACTTTGGTGCCTTTTGGAGCTATTTTGTAATTTTCACCATAATAAATTTTGCAAAAATTATATATTGACAAAAAATTTTCAAAAAATTACAAATAGGTCCCTGGATAGTGGATACATATTATCTAGGGACTAAAATGAAAACTTTTTTAAAAAATTTGGGGTCAATATGTAATTTTTGCAAAATTTGTTATGGTTAAAATTACAAAATAGCTCCAAAGGGTACCAAAGTGTTAATGGAGAATACCACAGGGTATGAAAGTGAAATAGGGTCAAACTACAGGGTACCAAAGTGTAATTTACCCTAAGAAATAATACTTTTTGAAAATTGATAAATTTTCTTCCAAAATATTTTGGACGTTATGTTTAATTAGTTTTAAAATGTGTCATTTTTTTTTTGAATTTTTCTTATTAATGTGAATTAAGTTAGATAAAAATTGGTTAAGGACTAATGGTGGATATAATTTGGAAACTTTTAAGGATTAAAATAGAAGGAAAAAAGAGTAACTGACCAAAACGAAATTTATTGCAAATTTTGAGGACCAATATGAGATTTTGACCATAAATAAACAAACAAAAAGAAAATCTCTTTAGATTCTGCATTGGTTTAATTAAAGCTTCTCATCTTACTCGAGTTCTTGTATCACATGCCAAAAAGGGGAAAATTGAAGTAGATCTAAATATTATTGGAGTAGATCTAAATATTTTATATTTTAGAAAGAATATCTAATTCTAGTTCTTGATATTCTTAGGTGTGTAAGTGTGTTGTTTAACAATGAAACCCAGGCTTGGAACTCGAGTAAGATCAAATATAATTCTAGTTCTTGTTAAAAAAAAAAAATTAACAATGACACCCAGCCATAGTTTTATTTAATTTGATCTCTTGTGATCAATTCCAGGAGATCTTGGCTGGGTTTCATTGTTAAATTTTTTTTTTTTTGCCAAAGTTTTCATTGTTAGATTTGAACTATGTTGTATCTCGATGTTATAGGGCCTTGTGCCTTTCTATGTTCTTTTTCTGACCAATTTTTTTTTTGAAAAAAAAGGACTAAAAAAGAATGTTTCACTTTCACTGACCTGATGAATAATCCATCTTGAAGGAAACCCTATCAATATGTTGGATCAATTGAAAGTTTGGAGGAGAAGGGAAAAAGCCAGCAGATCCAATAGCAAATAAGAGGAATGGTGAAGGCTCACTAATATTGCTTTGCAATTTCAACTGAAAGGTGATGTATCCCAATTTAGTGCTTGTATTATGAAGTATGGCTTCATTGATCCATTCAAGATCTCCTTTATCAGGCACCACCTCCTCCCCACTTTTTCCACCCAAATAGTACTCTTTCATTCCCCGGCCACCGCTCGGCCCCGGCTCGATCCACCCCACAATCGCGCTCGACCCCACCATGCTGCCATTGTTGGAGAACCCTATTGCAGCATAAGAATTTATGCTTGTGGGGTATGATACAACAAAGCTCCACAAGTTTGGTGAAGCCTCCCCATACTGGAGTACATAAATATATAGGTGTTATCATTTTAGATTTTGATATTCTCAAATGTTTGACTTATTTTCCAAAAATTTATATATTGGTTTAAGGGTTATTTTAGTTCTAGCCTTAATGTTCATTTTGATCAATTATGTTTCAAAATATATACCTTAATGTTTATTTTGACCTTGTTTGCTGACGGTTCTAATTAGATAGAGAAAGTATTTTTTTAGAACAATACATAGCTCTAAACTCGTCTTGTTTGAATTTGAAACGAGTTATATTCAATAGTTCGAGACCAAAATGAAATATTTTGCCAACATTTAGGACTAATTTGAACATTTTAAAACATAATGGACCAACTAAAATGAATATTAAAACATACATTTAAGATCAAAATGACCCTTTGACCTTATGTATTTTTACAAGTATTAGCTCTTCTACAAATACTATATAACTAAATAACTTAATCTTAAAGGGATTAAATTATAACGAGTGATAATTTCTTATATATATATATGTACATAAATTAATTTATATAGTACTTACTCTGAGGGTGAAATTATGATCTTGCCAAGCAGGAACACAAACAAGTGAAGTTGTATTAAACTTGATGCCAGTGACGTTTAGGCTGTTAGATGCACAAGAGTCTTGTGATGTGACGAGGGTTGATGAAGTAAACAAAATAATGAACGAGATCATAAGGCAAACCAAACATATTGGCTTCATCTCAATCTCTATATATTTATGGAAGCAAGCGTTCAATTAAAGGGTTTTGAACTTGAAGACAATCTAATCTATATATGGAACCATATATTCATATGATCGTTTGTTCAGTTTAATTTATAGAAGAAAAAAAAAACAATAATGATTTAGTTATCCTTGGAATCTACGATATGTAATAGGACGTGGAAAACATAGTACTGTGATGGTTCCTTACAAGCAAAATGGTATTAATTGAAGCTTTCGATGTGAAGAGCTTTTTGCCATGTTTTAATCGCCTCCTGCTCATCCACACATGCCCATGTTATAATGTATAACTCACCCCAAAAGAGTTTCCAAAGTTAGAGTATTGTGTCAACTCATATATATGCAACTTGTCAGTTTTTTAACCAAGCGATGTAGGAGTTCAACAATTATCTTCTTCTAAATTAGTGTATATTTGTGACAACAATAAATTCCACTTATTAAATAATGGATTTTCCGTGTATAATTTTTTACTAATTGTGTTATAATAATCAAAATATTCATCCTCAATAGATAGCTTATAATTTTATTCTTTAAATTCAGACCCACAGTCAACGAATCCCAATATAAACCCTAGTAGCTGCTTTCTCTGCCCTCACTCGTTTCTCTGCAAATTCCCAGGTGATGGCGCCACTGTCGCTGTAGCAGCCTTATGTTTTTTGTTCTTTTCTCTATTAAGGAGGTTTTCTACTTTTATTAGGAAAGTTTTCTCTCTTTCATTAGGAAGGATTTTCTCTTTTGTTCACATACTTCTCAGATCTACTTCTGGTACCTGATATTGAAGAAGAGAACCGGTCAAAAAGATTTTTCCTCTCAGAGAGAGTGGGGTGTGTTGCCTCGTTCAAAAATCTTCCAAGTTCTTTGATTTTTAAAAAAATTTTGTAGATCTATCTATATGATGTATTCTACAATATAAGAGTCCTAGATGTTATCTTCTTTCTTAGGTGTTTTGCCTAGGATTGCTTTTTTTCCTATACTTCTGTATATCTGTTCTGTGAATCGTAGGGCTAAGCTTCCATTATTAAATCTAGGCCTTACTTAGTCTCAATGTTATATGGCTTTATGCCACTTTCTTCATAAATGAAAGTTTTATTCTGACAAAAAAAAAACTAGAAAGGTTGAAATATAAACTCACGAAGTACGGAAAATAATCAATTGCAAATCATCTCTTTATATCCTTGTACCGAAAAACAAGACCTACAATGAGTATGAAAATTTCAGCCTCATTACACTTAGGAGAATTCAACTTAAATGAACAGGAACAAGAGATGGTCTACCATATGATATCTACTTCCAGATATAATGAATTAATTAATATGAGCCAACTTCTAGATAAATTAATTAATATGAAACCTTGGTGCTTTGTAAGGTATTACATATATACCAATGAGCATGTTTCTTTTTCTTTGAAATGAAGCATAAAATTATATACGAAACATTATATATGTTATATTATGCATTAGCCAAGATTTCTGATGAGACTCCTATGTTCATATCAACAGGGACAAAATTAATATCAAATTTCTCAAGTACTTGTTATTAGGCTCTCCAATAAAAGCATAATGTGTATAAGAGATTTTTCAAGAGACCTAATTATTTTATGCTGAGCTATAATATGTCATTTTTTTTTATATATATGGGAACCCCTTATAACAAAGTAACATACACTTCAAAATTGTACATACAGTTTAGTTGAGGGGTAATATATGGAAGCATCAAAATAGAAACCTACTTCTGTAAATGCTATTCTCAATCCATAACCATGCCTTGTAATGCAAGTCTACTCAAATGGGAGAACCATATACAAGATAGGGCAAACATCAACCTATCCAAACCAGCCTACACTTTTTCTATTCACCCTTTTTTTCGCGGAATTGGGGGAATCGGGGGTTTCTTGTGTTTCACGGCAAGACGGGGCCTCAGCTGCACAGCATATAACAAGTTAAGAAATTAAACAGATGCCCCAAAACACAATAGATTTGCATCAAGTATGCGTTAAAAGAGAAAAACGTGTATTTAAGCCAAAATGGGGAGGGGGGGAGGGGAAATGTACTTCAACTATTAGTTTCATTCAGAAGAAAAGAGAAAAACCCTTCATGAGTTGAATTTAAGAGCGAAGTTCGTCGTGCAAATGCTCTGCCGACTACATATATGCAACTTAAAAGCCAATGTTCATATTCTGCTTTACCAACCTAAAGTTAGCAATTAGACAGTTCAATTATATTGTCAATGAATTTAAGCTTGAATGTACAAAGTACAAACAAGTAGAGTTAGGAAACAACAACATCATCAAAGCTTTTCCCTACTAGATGATGAGGTCAACTATATGGATCAGCGTCAGCATGTTATATCTTTACACATATCTACGGTTAGATACTTAGGTTATTAATAATTAAATCTTTCCAAATAGAAACAAAAAATCTTAGCATCACTCAAATGATTATAAACATGTTAAGTAATCTCCCCATGCTCCTCCTTTTAACATATGAGTACAATAATGAAATCATAGATTTTATACATACCATTTCTATATATTTTAGTTGCTTCAGAATTTCATCTGTCTCCAGCTCCTGCATCAATCAAAATAGAAGAAATGCTTGAAGTTAAATTCTACAACTTGATCTAAGGATATTGTATGATGGATAAAATTTGCACATAGATACAACCACAATACCGAAAATTTTGACTCTAACAAATTCCAACACCCATATGATGTCAAGTACAACTGTAGTCTCTCAACAAAATTCCACAGACTATAACGCTTCTTTTGAAACATAATCAACAGATAGGAGAAAAATGAAGTTAAATGATACTTTACCTGAGGCACAGAGCAATCAGCATGAGATGGGTCCCACTGGATGGCACAAAAGCATTCCCAGCCATCGTTTTGAACTTCAAAAAGTGGAGCCCTGCCATACCAAATTATTTGCAGGATCAGGCATTGAGTATAAATTATGAAGCACCTACACTGGCATAGATATGGACACATTGGCATATATATGGACACACTAACAAGCTAAATTCTTAAGTATATGACACAGACATGGCATATACGTATATATATTGTAATTTTGTAGACAAAAAATGAAGAGATAGTGAAATATCCATCAATTTTGATAAAAAATTAAAAGAATAAAATATCTATTTAAGAAATCAATTGTATGTGTCATTTTTTTTTTTTCATTGTATAGAAGCTGCAAGAAAAATTAATTTTGACCCGTATAGACAAGTGCCATACATGCCAACACATGTTGGACACAGACACATGTTAGATGCAATGACACTCCCTCAAAATGAAGTGTCCCTTATTAGAGACTGGTTCTCATGCAATTTATTCTCCCCCTTTTATGAACCATTCATAAATGAAGAGAGACATGAGAGACGTTTATGAGGCATTAACCTGTTTTGTTAGCCTCCTGAACCATCTTATTTATAGACAAAGAAGGGGTATAATACATGCAGTACATCCTACTCATACTAGGAGTAATTATCCTACTAGCACCAAGAGAGCATAGGCCCAACCTGAAAAGCCACATTAAAAACCCCCCAAACCAGAGCATAGATATTAATTTCCCAGCTTGTTACAAATAGAATCAAGCCTGGTTCTATTAATAGCTTTGAAGAACATCAGCTAAATTATCCTCCATATAAATATAGATTGTAGCAACCGGATTCCACTGGATCTTCTCCTCAATAAATGAAAATCTACCTCAAATTGCTTTTTTCCTCTCTTGAAAAACAAGTAGTTTGGATGAGATTTCCATAGTTTCTGGTTTTTATAACAAAACTTCCTACAAAGACAATATCCTATATTGGATCTGTGATCACAACATGACCCCTTCTACTATTGTTATACTATTATTACAATGTGTTGATTACCTTAATTGTGGGATTATTGTTATTATTTGATTGCTTAATAATAGGAGTGATCGTATATAGTCATTCATTATATTTATTGTAAATTTGATTTATTTCCTAGTTTAGAATAGGAACTCTTGTATAAATTCATATTAGTCTAATGCAATAGACAAGAAATTGGTGGGATGTAAATAAGTCTTCACTGTGAAACATAAAGCTGATGGTTCAATAGAATGGTTCAAAGCTAAACTGGTAGCCAAGGGATTCACACAAACCTATGGAGTGGATTATTAGGAGACTTTTGCTCTAGTTGCAAAGATGAAGTCCATCCAAATTTTGTTATTATGTGCAACCAATCTAGATTGGGACTTACACCAATTTGATGTGAATAATGCATTTCTTTATAGAGATTTGGAAGAGGAAGTGTATACGGGGATCCCACATGGGTTTGACAATGAACAGAGTCAAGGAAATTTGAGCAGACTAAAGAAGGCTTTATATAGATTGAAACAATATCCGAGAGCTTGGTTTGACAAATTCAACAGTGTCAAGATCTCCTTTGGCTATCAACAGCGCAAATCTCACCATGCTCTCTTTATAAGGCGAAAAGAGGACAAACTCACTCTTTTCATAGTCTACATTGATGATACAGTTATGACTGGAGGTGATGGAGAAGAGATGTCTCAATTGAAAAAGCTATTGGATCAGGCATTTGAAATCAAAGATCGCAGGACATTGTAGTATTTCTTAGGAATTGAGGTTGCTCAATCAAAAAGAGAAATCTTTATTTCATTAAGGATGTATATTCTAGATCTCTTGAATGAGACTGATATGACAAGGTGTAAACCAATTGAATCCCCTATTGAAAGTAATCATAAACTACAATTGGAGATTGGAGAATTGGTTGAAAAGGAGTGATATCAGAGGATAGTTGGGAAGCTTATTTATCTATCTCACACTAAACTGACATTGCTTATTGTTAGATTGATACAATATCTGATTAATATATGTAATTATTCTAGGATTAACATTAGGGATTGTGATTAGTAATTAGCTATAATCTCTCCTGTAATTACTCATTTGTGTTTTCCTTCCTATAATAGATTCATTACTCACTTGTATAAATACCTTCACTTACATGAGATTAATAACGCAGTATTTTTCCCAGACAATATTTGTCATGGTATCAGAGCCATAGAGCTTTTCTTCCGCTGCTATGTTCATTTCCTAATTTTTTAGGTCAGTTTTCGTTTCAAAGTGGTAGTGACATTTACCCTCGTCACTAAGCCCGCCCTTTTCTGAGCCCCGTTTTGCCTCATCGCCACCGGAATCGGACTACCCACCGTCCCGTCGGCCAAACCCCGAAGTCCGGCCGCCTTCCTCCGCTGCACGCGACGCCACGCGCCACCCCAGCAAACCGGCCCGTCACCCACTCGCCGACGCGTGAGAGAGCGTGCGCTGTCTTTTTTCGCCGCCGTCACTTCCGGTCTACTTTTCAGCGTGTTTCCGGCCATTTCCGACCATCACCCAAAGGTTTCAGCCGCTTTTGGTGGTTTCACTTACTTGAGGGTGCTCGTTCGTTTGGCTCTTCTCTAGGTTGAGCATTTGATATTTTGTTTCTTTGGTGGTGCATCAATTTGGGAGCTTAGACTATGTTGTCTTCATTTGTTACCCGTGACACTACTAGAGTCAACTTGCCTTTGTTCATGTTCACCTCCCTCAAAGGAGTAAGCTTGACCCTCGGGCTCTAAAGTGTGTTTTTCTTGGTTACTCATCCACTCAGGAAGGTTATTAATGTTATCATCCTCCAACTAGGAAATATTATGTGTCTGCTGATGTCAGCTTTGCTGAACTTTCCCCTTATTTCAGCCAGGATTCCCCTCAAAAGGATCAAAACATCTCCGAACATAACCTATTTCCTGAGTTACCTGTTCTGTGTCCTCAAATAGTGGACTTGCCTGTACAGTCCCAACAACTTGACCAAGATCCTCACTTGCCTGTACAGTCCCCACAACCTGACCAAGATCCTCCTCAAATCATTCCTGACCAATATCCTCCTCAAACTTTGGATACTACTCGTCCTTTAAAGTTTTACTCTCGGCGCAAAACGCTAGCTCCTGCAAGTGAGCCGGTCCAATCATCGTCTTCGGAGCCCCAAGATGTTGAGGTAACTAATCCTTCTTCTTCTCAATTAGATGATTCTGATCTTCCTATTGCTTTGAGGAAAAAACAAAGGACTTGCACTAAACATCCCATATCTTCATTTCTTAACTTTGCCAATTTGTCCACCAAACACAAAGCTTTCTTGACTAATCTTCACAGCATTCCTATTCCCACTACTTTATCCGAAGCATTGCAGAATGAAAATTGGGTGCAGGCTATGAAGGCTGAGATGGATGCTCTTGAAAAAAAACCAGACATGGGACCTTGTTCTTTTACCAAGAGGTAAAAAACCAGTTGGTTGTCGGTGGGTCTTCACCACGAAGTACAACTCAGATGGTACTTTGGAAAGATACAAAGCTAGGCTCGTAGCCAAGGGCTACACCCAGACATATGGTGTAGATTATATGGAGACATTTGCCCCAGTAGCCAAGATGAATACTGTCAGAGTACTATTATCCCTTGCAGCTAATTTTGGGTGGCAATTGCACCAGTTCGATGTCAAGAATGCATTCTTACATGGAGACTTGGAAGAGGAGATTTACATGGAGATTCCTCCAGGCTTTAACCCAAGTTCTAAGCCAGGAACAGTTTGCCGTTTGAAAAAGGCCTTGTACAGGCTCAAGCAATCACCTAGAGCATGGTTTGGGAGGTTTTCTAAAGCTATGTTGAGTATGGGGTATAAGCAGAGTCAGGGTGACCACACTTTATTTATACGCCGATCTTCTTCAGGGGGAGTGACTATTCTCTTAGTGTATGTTGATGATATTGTGATCACTGGGGATGACATTGACAGTATTTCCCTGTTGAAAGAACAGTTGGTGAAAGAATTTGAGATTAAGGAGCTTGGGAGACTCAAATATTTTCTTGGTATTGAGGTGGCTCACTCAAAGAGTGGGATTTTCATTTCCCAACAAAAATATGTTGTTGACCTGTTGACAGAGGCGGGTAAATTGGGTTGTAAACCAGCCTCCACTCCAATGGAGCCTAATCACCGCCTGTATGATGCACCTGAAGAAGGGTTGGTAGATAAAGGTTCCTATCAGAGGCTTGTGGGAAAACTCATTTATCTTGCACATACTAGACCGGATATAGCTTATGCTGTGAGTATTGTCAGTCAGTTTATGCATAATCCGAGAGAATCCCATTTAAAGGCAGTTCATCGACTTCTTCAATACTTGAAGGGTACACCAGGGAAAGGCATTCTCTTTAAGAAAGGGGAGAGCTTGACTTTGGAAGCCTATACAGATGCAGACTATGCTGGATCACTTATTGATAGACGGTCAACTACCGGGTATTGTACATTCTTGGGAGGGCACCTTGTAACTTGGAGAAGTAAAAAACAAAATGTGGTTGCAAGATCAAGTGCAGAAGCGGAGTTTAGAGCAATGGCACTTGGTGTATGTGAACTTCTGTGGCTCAAGATTATCCTTGATGACTTGGGCGTTACTTGGGAAGGCCCAATGAAGCTTTATTGTGACAACAAGTCAGCCATCAGTATTGCTCATAACCCGGTTCAACATGATCGTACTAAACATGTGGTGATTGATCGACATTTCATTAAAGAAAAGTTGGATAGCGGTCTCATATGCACTCCTTACGTTCCTTCTAGTGACCAACTTGCAGATGTGCTTACCAAAGGCTTGTGTACTATCACCTTTCAGAGTCTAGTCAGCAAGCTTGGCATGGAAGATATCCATTCATCAGCTTGAGGGGGAGTGTTAGATTGATACAATATCTGATTAATATCTGTAATTAACCTAGGATTAACATTAGGGATTGTGATTAGTAATTAGCTATAATCTCTCCTATAATTACTCATTTGTGTTTTCCTTCCTAGAATAGATTCATTACTCACTTGTATAAATACCTTCACTTACATGAGATCAATAACACAGTATTTTTCCCCGACAGTATTTGTCACTTATGTTGCTAGTTTAATCAGCCAATTCATGCATGTCCTGCAAGAATCTCATATGCAGGCTATTTTTCGCATCTTGCCATATTTAAAATCTAGCCTAAGGAAAGGGCTACTTTTCTCCAAGCATGGTCCCATCCAAATATAATCCTTTACAGATACTTTATTGGGTTGGATCACAAGACGATAGAAGATCCACATTTGGATATTGAACACGAGGAAACTTAGTTACTTGGAGGAGTAAGAAGCAAAGTGTGGTTGCTAGATCCACTGCAAAAGCAGAAGACTTATTGGGCATGTGAGATGTTATCATTGTTTTGTGACAACAAGGCTGCTATTAGTATAGCTCAAAATCCTGCTTAGCATGATCAAACAAAGCATATTGAAATTGACAGGCACTTTATCAAAGAAAAGATTACTAGTGGTATCCTCAGTTTGTGTTATGTGACGTCAGGGAAGCAACTTGTTTATGTGTTTTCTAAAGGCCTCAGCAAACAAATATTTCACACACTAGTTTGAAAGTCGAACATGTGTGGCATCTTTGCACCAACTTGAGGGGGAGTGTTGACTATCTTAATTGTGGGATTATTGTTATTATTTTGATTGCTTAATCATAGGAGTGATTGTATATAGAAATTCATTGTATTTATTGTAATTTGATGTATTTCCAAGTTTAGAATAAGAACTCTTGTATAAAGTCATATTAGTCTAATGCAATAGACAAGCAAGTATTCAAAATATTCATAATGATTTTTGCTATTTTACTTTAGCCACCAAAAAATAACACCTTCTAAATGTACCAATTATGGATAAGGAAGGGCTCTATCATATTGGAACATATAAAGATTAAATCACCCAAACCTTGGGATGACAAAATTAGGTTAAAGTTTTAACTGCACCTTGCTTTCTAGAATTAACAAATTTTTACATGGTTTAAGAAAAAAATTAATGAAAAAACGATCCTACAATAATAATTCCTAATAACACAATCTAAAAAAGACCTCAGAACTATGATGTATAAATTACCTGCGCCATTTTCCACAAATGGTTCCTTTGGCTTTATCGACAACCTCACGACACTGAAGCCAATTACCAATGGAGTTGAGTCTCGTAGGCTTTCTGGGGTTACCCTCCTACAGGGCAAAATGACATTTCAGTTACTCCCAGAATTAAATGAAAATTGTGAACACAAAGTAAAAATATAACTCCATCAGTTTTACCAGCAAACTGGAAAATTCTGAAGGATCAATTTCCAATGGTTCAGCGAGGTCATCATCACCACTACAAGAGAGACAATAAAAAGCTGTTAGTAACAACATGATAACATAAACATATGGGCAAAGTAGCTAGTAATGAGCTATGGCCTGCTCGCCAAGCAAAGTTGGGTTCTAGTCCCATTTTTTGTATTGTCTATGCTGGAGGCAGCCCTAGTTATATTATCAAATCTCTACAATTTCAACAATTCAACTTATATCTAAGGTAGCTAAGGACAATTCTCAGACTGACCAAAAAGTGATTTTGAGTAAATGACACTGAATTCTGATGTTATGAACAGAAAAGTAAATATTTCTCAAATGATTGACTCGCCAAGTTGGATTGAAAAAATTACACAATGTGGATATAGAAGGTATTAAATAGGTGATGAAAAATAGGACTATTTGACTCAAGCCCCACTCACAAAACCGGCGGCATTCAAGACTCTTTGAATAGATGTGTTGATGGAATGATTATACGCTGTTAAAGGGTCAAGGAGTTACAAGAATATCTGGGATTTATATATTTTGTGAATGTGAAGGACAACTTGTCCCACTTCTAATCTAATGTCTCCAACAGCAGACAAAGCAGTAAGAGTTCCCTATTCATGTACAAGTACTAGTATGACAAGATGAATGTGTTGCACCCTATTACTGCTGATGTGACGATGTGAATCCCAACAAAAATCACAATGCCTTGAGACCAGACCTCAGTGCTGCTAGATCATAGACACAAGCTTAATACTCTTCATTCTTCCATGCTCATCAAGAGACTTCTGAGTATTATACCTAGCAAATTATCTGCTTTACTACTCATTTATTGGAGTACTAGAGGATGTGGAGAACATACTGGTGGCAAAGACAATAACCAGGAAGAAAGAGGATGGACATACCCATGCCTCTAATGAGGAGAATCATTCAAGTGAAACATAAATATTAGGAACTTAAACCTACACTCTAAAAATATATTAAAAAAAAAATCACAGATATCTTACGAACACTATTTCTCCATCATCTCTTTAAGTCCAAAATTGTCACTATGTCTACAAATGAATTTTCCCAATAAAACGATTTTTTGGCTCATCCTGATTGCCGCTCAGGTGATCCCACAACCTACCTCAAATCTTCATAAATCATGAAGGTAGATGAATGATTTAGGTGCCAATGATTCCATAATTCTGGCCTTCCTCTATATCAATAAACATTTAAATACAAAAGCTTAAGTAAGTAATGGTTATATTAATACTCTCACATGATGAGTTTTGTGAACTCTATGCTAAGCTAGAACAATTTAATTTCTTCACTTGTACTTTTTGAGGCTATATATCTAAAGAATAATATGTTACTACTTTTTCATCCTTTATGTTGCAAAAAGTATTATCCACCAACCATTATGTATCATCATTCATCACTGTTGATGACATTTATTTATTTATCTGGTTCTGACCACATTGGATGACTTCTTCAGAAAATTGTTCCGACACCAAGATTTCAAGTTTTATATTTAAAGACCCTAGACCTATGTTGCCCTTGCACTGGGGTACGGCTAATTTTGAAATTTATGGGGTACGGTACGACCACATTTATTTAAATATAAAACTATAAAATATAAATTTATATGATTCTTCTTATAAAAGTATGAACGTTTTGTTCACTAATTTAAAAAAAATGAAGTTCTAATATATAAAAATAAAAGTAGATAGAAACACAGTTATATTTTACAAAAACTATATAAAATCTATATTTTATAATATTTTAAAAGTACCCAAAAGTATCCACAAAACACGGGTATGAGTACGTATCCAATACGGGTATAATACCATTTTTGAAGTACCCGTGCTTCATAGCCCTAGACTTAAAACCTTTCTTGTAAAAGGTTCAGAAGTGTCTTGACTGAGCTTGCAAAACATCGTTGAATATCAAGGTGCAAACTCAGTAGACTAGTCCTTGGTCGCAGGGAATTTGTTTTTCATCAACTCAAGACTAACAGTCAACAGCTATGGAAATCCAGAGATTAACAGTTGGATTCTGGTATAACACCAGTTGATTGCTAGTCTCTGCTTCACTGAAGATACCCTTCAATCATTTTCTTTCTTTTCTTTCTCAAAGCTTCACTAGCAACTGTTGTATTTCAAGAAACCAATAATCAACTGTTACTGGAACAAAAAATGCTCTAAACAAGTTAAACAGATAGCTTTATACATTTTATCTCTTGATCAACTTCCAATGAGTATTTTGAGACAAAGATAAATTGGATGTTTTCCCTCAAGCAGGGCTTGAATAGCACGTAAAATTCAAGATAGAACAAAAAGGAAACAAACAGGAACACTACACACAAGCTCATACTGTAACAACCCTCTCTTTTCTAGCTTATATATAATATTTTAGAGATGGAGAACGGAGATTAACCACAAGATAAATGCTTAAAGATGGTGATACAGAAAAAATAAGACCAGTAAACAATAATAAACTCTAACACCCACAGACCACAGTAATGATAAAATGAAATTTTACACAAAGATAAGCTCCTAATCCATTAGTGTTCCACTTGGATAGGTTTTCTCAATAATCTACAACTATCCATAGCACCAATTGATGCCATAGACTCAACCTATACCAGCGTCTTCACCTGCATATGACTCAACCTACAAAAAGATAATTGCAAGTACCAAGTTGCAACATCCCGTTTCTTTCTTTCTTCACCCACTGCACCTATCATATTCTTACTTTCAATCATTATCATGATCTTTATTTTCATTGCAAGCTTTTGTAGTTTCTATTGGCTGTGTGGTGGTCTATCCCTGAAGCAATCCCACATTCTAGGTGGAAAGTGACAAAGCAAAAGAGGAGGACAACACATGAAAATCAGACTTCGAATTTGGTGCCTCTCCCGCAAGGTATACTAGTTATTAGGTAAAATGGGTTTTCATCATAAGTTCGCCTGATAAATTTTATCCTCTTGATAAATAAGGTCTAAGTTACTCAAGAAAACTTTTATCCTCTTGATAAATTTACTTGTTCAATTATTTACCTATTGGAGCCACACATCTTTGGCCTCCTCATTAGCTAGGTGCCAAGAATGCATATTCCCATGATAATCTGAGGGTAAAAATCTACATGGTGGAACCACCAATTTTTTTTGGGATGGGGATAATGTGGTAAGGTATGTAGACTTAGAAAGTCACTACATGATTTAAACCAGTCCCCACATATGCAGTTTAGGTGGCTCAGTACGAGCAATCTCAAATTTGGCTTGCTTAGGAGTAACTATGACCACTCTAATTTCCGCCTACAGTCTAAGGGTGATTGTATGTTGGTTGAATATGATGAAATTACCATAACAAGACTGATTATGCTATTGCTCATCTCAAAAAAAAAAGGTTTGAATGACTTGAAGTTCATATAGGAAATTGAAGCTTCTAGAAGCAACAAGGATTTTCACACTCAAGGATAACGCTTTGGAATTTCTTGTAGTGATAGTAATGCTGGGAACTAAACCCTAGGACAAACCGATGATTCCAATGTAAAACTCATGATAGCTGATGGGAATACCCTCAATACAATCTTTTTACCAAAAGATACATATATCAACAATGCATCATGCACTTATCCTAGTATAAACCTCATTAATTTTTGCCACTGCCCAGTTCCACCCTTTTTGTATCAAAAAGAGGTAGCAGCACATCAAGAGAGACAGTTTGCAAAGATAGTATAACTTCTTTAGACACTGAAGCCTAATATTTACAGCCTCTTGTTAAAGAACTAAATTTAAAAAACCAAAGGAAAAAATAAAATCAAGTATTGAGTATTGACCTATCAAATTGAACTCTCAATAACACAATCTCAGCCAACTGGCACACAACACTAATTGTTGAGATTCCCAAATAAAAAGAAGTAGTCTCGTAGATTAACCTCAAGCCAAGGCTACGTGCAAACAATGTGACCAAAACATGTTGCAATTATGGACCTCAAATAAAAATTTGGATAAAGAATATTGAGACTACAAAAAGTGCATACCTTCTGATTGGACCGGACCAATCAGGAACCTCTGCTTGAAAGCCTTTCCCAACCCGCACACAAGTCGTATGTGGCTCAGAGTCGTTCAACATCACCAGTAAAGGGTTCAACCCTCCATTAGCTGAGGGAGTTCTACCTGTGTCCATTTCACTGTTGATATCTAGTGAATTTCTAATTATCTTGTCCTCAAGGATTTTTTGCTTCCGTTTCAGACATGAATGACAAAACCACTCATCAACTGGTAATTTCTTCAAACGCGGAATGTAGCAAGATGGATGGTATGCCTCTTCACAATCATCACATAAAATCATTTTTAATGAACCATCTAAGCGACCACATATTTTGCATGACCTCGAACAACTATTACCAGAGGCAGCCTCCCCCACCGGATCCACATTGTTAGTTTGAGACTCTCCCCTAAGAAGCCCATGGCTTCTTAGAATTTTGATGCAGAAATCCTTTGCCGATAGCTCTTCCCTTGGGAGATCCATAGCTAGAACACTAGAGGAAGAGCATTCAGCAGTTTCATCAATTTCTGTTTCTATAGATGCGGTAACAATTTCCATATTTGATTTTGACGTGGAGCAACTATCATAAGCACTGTCAATACCTAAACTTTTATGGAGGCTATTTTCCACTGCTCCTTCACATGAGACAATAGGCAATATAGGTTTTCTAGCCATTTCAATTTCATGCTTTATTTGACAACCAGTGGTCTGATCCTCAGCTGGTGATAAATGGGCACATGAACTTATAACTGAAGGGCCATTGACACTTGTCTGCACATTCATAGGTCCTATCTTTAAGACAGGTGCAGTTAATTTCTTCCGCAGCCTCTTCCTACTGTATACTCTAGTAGGCACTGAATTTTCAGTCATTGTGCTGGCAGTTGATGGCCGACCCAAGTTAATTAGAAAGGTTGACCTGCAAGGATCATCGGCATTTTTTCTATCCTCTTGCATAGCTTCAGCTTTTTTGCAGCAGTCAAGAGGGTAACTTTTGCAGTTTAGGCCAACCTGCCAAGTTCCGGCACTAGCCATCCAGTCACATGGAACATCTTTCCGCTTATCAGATACATAAAATAGAGCAGCTTCAGTTGAACTAGGAAGGGAACTCTGTATTAACATTATCACCTCAATCAAAATCATAAAACTTTGTAGTACACCTCCATAAATCTCCCAAAGTTAACACAAAGTGTTAAAATCTTTCAGTGTTTCAAATGCAAGATTACTGAACTGTCGGAAGTTGGCCCGTCAATCTCCTCTAGCTAACTCACCAGTCCTGATTAGTGAATCATGATCAAAAGTAAGGATGAAGATAGTCAAAAAAGTATTAAAAGTTAAAACAAGAAACACATTTAAATGACAAAAAACTAACATCTTCACCCATTGAGAAAAAATATATGACACAATCAGAGTTGTCAATGGAATGGGGCAACAAATTACAGCAAGCCCCAAAATCGCCATGTGGATGGCATGGTTGCCAACATATTCAGGAAGGCAACCATAACCATGTCACAATATATTTTTACAACATGAAAAATTACATCATACATAAGGAAAGCAAACATAGTCAGCAACTAATATTAAAGGAAAAAAAAAAGCACCATGAAGCAGCCAGCAATAACATTGGACTAAAGCACAAGTCATGACAAAATAAAAAGTAAATTGTGCCGTTGGTGAGAAACAACATTTAAATCAGCAAGCCCATTGTTGCTTTGATCTCCCCTAGTGCACTATAACCTCCTTTTCTAACCACATGAGTGTGGTCTAGTGGTTCTTCACTTGATCCCTTGACCAAGTGGTGGGGGTTCAAATCTCACCTTTAGACATGGAAAGCATTCTATAGTCAATCATTTACCCTTAAATAGAGGATCTGCGATGAGGGGATTAATCACTGTTGTTGGTGGTGAATACCCTAATTTAGACCAAAACCCTCCTTTTCTTAAAGGTCATCTTCATCATTCAACATTATTGGTCTGCATTAAGTAGTTTTCACATAGCTATCATTAGGATCATTTTGAGAGGAGGGGAAGACACACGGACAGAGGTACCAACAGAAAGTCAAAATGAAGAGAAAAGAAGGGGAGAGGAAGTGGGACCTCTCTAGTCTGTGAAGATATAAGGCCTTAGGATCCTTCAATGGTGCACTCTAGTTCAAAGTCTAAGTTATGCAAGAGATTATGGACCCTTTACCCCTAAAACCTACAAGCAAGATGACTAGTGGTAAGTAAAAATTGAGGAAAAAAGTGCGTAATCGCATCCGCCTATCATTTTCAATATGACACCAATAATAGATAATGATTGCCACAGCCAGAATAATGATCCACCATGGTGGTCACCATTGACAACACCAGTTAATATTGTTAGCAGACCAAAAAGATGCGATTAAAAATTTCAAGATGGGGGATTATAATGTCTACCAAACCAAAAATCATCTCCTTCATAGCCCTAAATAATATAGTCCATAACTTTTTTTTTTCTTTCACTCTTCAATTGGAGGAAACCCTTGTGTGTCTCTAGCCCCAACCGTTAACCATCAAAATCATGTCCAATCCAACCAAGAAAACCCCTAACCTAATTGATATCATTGAATATTCAACAATACTTCCACGAAATGATATAAAGAAATAGGGAAGATTCAATTTCAACCTGTTTTCACCGAAAGCAATCTTCCCTTGCAGTTAAATCCCATTTTCTTACACAGCAATCTGTATAACCAGAGGTCTTTTCTGCAAATTCTAATCAACAATCCCAATCCTACAAACACAAAAACAACATATGAAAAGGGTTTTTCTAAATCAATGAAACATCAATCACCATAGCCAATCAAATTCCTATTTGCAAAATTTACTGAACAAATTCTTAATGTTGAACAAGCACACAGTACATTACATGCAAATGCCTCCTACCAAATCCAGATGACCAGATTGAAGCAACTTAGGTCGGCCATTCCATGGTTAGGGTGAATCTTTTTTTTTTCAATTTGCTGCCTTTTGTAGAAAAAAAAAAAGATTTTTCCAAAACCTCACACACAGATTCTCTTTCACAATCTTCGCCTCTCACCGTAGGAATCAAAGAAACATGGTGGCTTTTGTGGGTTTCTCTCTCTCTCTCTCTCGGTGTTCTTCAGGTGTGGGTGTTGTCTTTGTGTATGAACTTTTTCACGGTGTGCTTCTTTTCACGCTGTGTTTTGAATCTTCCAAATGAGATTATGTGTTTTGAGTTTGGGGCTTGAAGCCTCTTGTCTTATTTATTTATATCAACATTTTTTAGTTCATCCATCTTGTAATTTACCCCAAATTTATTTATTTTTAGTCTAATTCTCTTATTATTTTTTTTTTTGGGTAAATTAGTTTCTTTTTCCTATTTGCAGATTTTAAAGTTTGCAAAACTGAATAAGTGAATATCTTGTATTAATTACATTAACACCTTTCTTCTTTTTACTTTTTGTTTTGGCTAAAATCTGGCATAAGATACATGTGAAGTAACTTCATTTTATCTCAAGTTCAATCCAACGTTTTTTTCAGTCTACACTCATTTTTTAACACAATAATTAAGTCAAATAGGCAATATATATATTTATGAAGCTTTGCCACAAAATGTGGGGCAAATTTAGAGAAATGGTATATAAAATGCGTGTCGAATTTAAAATTTTGGTAAATATCAAATTTATAGTTAAGAGTCTGAATTTACATATTTATATGAATCGTTAAATGAATTAATGTTGTTTATTTTTTTTTAGTATTTAAATATTTATGGGGTGTCCGATAGTATTTAGGAGTGTCTTTCCTTATTACTATTTTTGCAATAAAAAAAAAAAGAAAAAAAATATTCATGTGTAAACGCAAGCGCGCGAATGTTTAAATTTCTGTTAACGACAACCAATTTAAATAAGTAGTTGTAAATTTTTAAGTCGTGAAAGAATTAATTATAAATGAATCAAATCGATGATAAACAACATTTTTTAACTTTTTCTTTTGTTTTGTCCTTTTGTGACTTATTCTTAAATTTAGGATTTTACACCATCTTAAATAATAAAATTCAAGATCTTACTCAATACTCTTCATTAAGTAAACATCTAAATGCATGTTTCTTTACTTTTGTAATTGTACTTGGCAGAAATTTGATATGATATCTCTTTGAAACAAGAAAAAGAAAGATATTTAAGACTTTAAATGATAATAAAAGTTTGAACAAAAAAAATTAACTAAACTAAAATGGTCATTGATTAAATAAATAATTTTTAAATTTTCTTGCGACTCTCTATAGTTATTTTATTTAAATATATTATTTAAGTAATAAATTTTAGACTAACTAACAATTGTTTTAATAGATGACATTTTGTTTATTGGCATGGGACTCATGTCGCAATTACGTCTTAATTATTTAACTAACTCCGAGATTTACGGATATTCTAAATCTCAAAAAATTTCTAAATCTTCAAAGCATAATTGTCCAACACTTATTGCCTCTCCTACTAGAAAAATCCTTCACCAAAACACCCTCAAGGTTTTATTCTCTACCTCATCTACTCACTCTTATGTATTGCCATTGAACCACTAACTTAAGCTATGAAATAGTACCAAAAAACCAAAACTTAACCGTTGAAATTGCTTATATAAAGAGTTAACAAACAACTTAACATTTGAAATTTTAAAAAATAAAATGAAAAGCTCACACTTTATATTGGCGATGGATCCTCTGTCGTACAACAAAGTGTGTTGTGCGGCGAGGACCAATCAATGAATGCCATGGTGCGCCACTGTACACGTGGTGACCCACTACTAGTCCTCGCTGCACAGTACACTTTGTTGTACAGTAAAGAATTTGGTGCCCTATATATTACTTTTGTCTACTTCCTTGTTGGACGATGATAGTAACTTTTATCGAGTTTCCTAAATATAATAGTTAAAAGAAGTCCTACAAATATAATGTGATATGCCATACATAAAAAAAAAACATATTCTTAAAAAAGACAATGAATAGAGTATGGGATTTTTTTTTTTAACTATTTGAATTTGTTTGTTATCTAATATTTATGCCCTAGTCATATCCAATATTGGGTCATATATCCAATTTTCTTTCGATAATGGATGGTGAGACGCAGGCCTATCGAAAATTAAGCTACAAAAATACAATTTGATTTATGTTATTACAATGGTATTCTAATTAAAAATGTTTTCAAGGATTTAAGCCCTTTAATGAAAATTAGACTTGAAGAGATGTAAGTGGAGACTAGAGTTCAATTTGAACCTTCACTTTCACCTAAAACCTCGATATTTAGTGAAGAGCAACCAACATGAAAATGCAAATTTTAAAGGCTTTTTTACTTGCCATCAATCTAGAGAGCTCTTCCAAGGCCATAGTAGGGCTTTAGGTTCAAATTGAGATCTTTTTCATTAATATTTACAATTTTATTAAAAAAATATTTTAAACTTGTGAATATAAGAAAGGATATTCATATTCTAGTTTAAAAATAAATATATTTGATATTCAATAATTAATATTTGTCCACAAAGAAAATCAAATCAAATTAAATCAAATATAAAAATAAAGTAAATATAACTATAAGATATAAACTTAAGTATAAAAAATAAATAAATATATATTTCTATTTATATTATAAACTATTTTTTTACCATAGCTATCTGTTTTATAATATAAAATGGTCGAGACAATATTCATATATATCCAATATTTGACAAATTTATATTTTTTATCTTGCTTTATTTTATGGTTGATATTTGACAATGAATATTTTTCACAAATACCTTAAATGTCCGTCAAAATTGTCATCTTTATATATTCTATCATGATTGAAACTTTTGTAAAAATGTCAAAGAAGATCACACAAACAAATGTCTTGCAAAAGAAGTAATGTTAGAATTTTTTTTTTCTTTTTTTAATGAAATTCTTATAAATAAATATCTTTAAAAATGGTTCATTAGATATAAAAGTACAAATAATACACAAGCCATAAATTACTCTAGCTCTTCTCATGGTAAATAAGTAATAGCTAACTACAATGACAATAAGGATTGGAATTTTGCAAGGGATTCCTTCATGTGAATAGCAATAAATAAAAAGTACTCAAAATGTATAATCTTAATCATCATCACTCCACATTCTCATCTCAAAAATAAAAGCAATAAAAAACAAAATGGCAAGAACAATCCCATAACCAATCTTCCAAGAACTTTCTTCCATACCTAAATGGATTCCATAGAAAATGTTAGCAATGGCAAGAATGATCAAAACTCTGCCTATGTTGTGATGGTACCAATTCCAATACTTCCTCACTTTTGATTCCTTATCTGGTCTTGCTAGAAATGCCATCATCTGCATATGTACATCCAACAATAGTACCCACCAAATCAATTCAAATAGATTCTGATTAGTTCTGTTGAAAGAACAAGTTTGTTTAAACAAATTGACTTAATAAGAATGAAGAATATATACCTGGAGGGAGGCTACTACAAGAATGATGATTCCAAGAGCTTTGTGAATACCAACATTGGCTTGAAGTTGATGATTGAGGAGAAGGCCAGTAATAACACCAATGACTCCAAGAACAAATCCCACAGTCTGAACTGACACGTGGAAGTAAAACCAAAATGGATCCCACTCCTTAAAGTGTCTAGCCACTATTGCTCCCATTATTATCAATATGCCCCATCCTAGTATATTCACCAATCCATGGCTTCTTTTTAGGTTTACATATGGGTAATTTCCTGATGAAGAAGATGATGATGATGATGAAGATGAACCTGCAGTTTCATGTTAAACGATCAGAATGTGATGCTTAAATCTTAATTAATCACTTAATCTTTTTGAACCCATCTTTCACACACAAAGGTGATGGTGGGTGGGCCTTTAATTTGAGCCCAAATTTAGTAATTCAGTTTTGAGATTTTTCCTAACACTTAAATGGCCTAAGCCCAAAGTTCTTATAGAGAAGCCCGAGCCCAACGGCCCACAATCAATTGGGAACTCTTTTGGGACATTAAATGCAATTAGCATTATCTTGTAATAAATATTTATATTTATTTTGACCCAACATAAAATAAGAAGAACTTATTTAGGAAAAAGTACTAATTTTTTCACCAAACTTTATATCAATTATCAATTTCGTCCTCAATCTTGTTTTGCAGTCAATTTCGCCTTCAATGTTTCACATTTTGGTCAATTTTATCATTTGTTCTTATATTAGCCAAATTAACGATAAAATCTTTGTGGTTAATTTGTAATGTAAAATTGATAGGAAAAAAAAACTCAAATCCTAACTTTAATAATAAATATTTTAACTCTCTCTTTCATAATTGATAACAAATTAACAAAAATATATTAAAAAATCGTATATAATCACTTTCGTTTTCTTACTAGTACGACGTACATACTAACCTGTGGCGGTTGCATAATTGAAGGTAGTGGAGATCTTATCCTGGTGCTGAGCTAGGGCAAAGCCCGGTGCAGACGGGAAGACGCCGGGCGAGCCAACCGCGTAAAGGAGGCGGGTCGAGGGCTGAGGAGTGATGAGCTGAAAGGCCACGTAGATTCGAGAGGAGAGAGAAGTGATGAGGGTAGAGTTAGTGAGAATTTGCAAGTTTCCAAAATCAGGTTGGACTTGAGAAGGTGAGGTGCCACCAAGATAGTATTGCTTGATGGAAGGAGAGGAAGAAACCCAACCCACAATGGCACTTGAACCAACCATGGCTCCATTGGGAGAGAACCCTATGGCTATGTATGAGTTAGCATCTGGGGCTGATAATATGAAGCTCCATATGTTTGGGGAACTATGAGAATACTGCATCATGCACACAATAAATAATTAATTAGTTTATATATATATATAAAGAGTAAACTTGTTTTTTAGTCCCAACAACCGTGATTTAATCTTTAAATATTAAAAATATATTTTTTGGTCTATAAACTTTTTTAATATTCATTAACTATTTAGTTTTTAAAATATTATTTGTAGAGATTAAATAATTTATTTTTGTCAAAAAAATAAAAATAAAAAATATATTTCTAATATACAAGTACTTCCAATGCCTCCAAACTTTTTTTCGATCAATTATACTTCTAAAATTTCACATTTAATTTAAATTATTGATGTATCTCAAAGTTTAACACCTTCTAAATCTTTAACAAAAAATATTGACATCATGCTGACGTCAATATTTTTTGAGGTACAATGGACAAAAAATGTAAAAGTTTAGGAGTACAAATGACATAAATGTAAAAGTTTTAGTTTACAATTGACATTAAAATAAAATAGAAGAAAAATCACTTGTCATATCACCATAATATTAGCATTTTCCATTAATGATTTTGACGATGTTATTATAATACGATTAAGTCAAATATAAAAGTTTGAGAGTATAATTAGTCACAAAAAGAGTTTGGCTAAATACAACTGATATTTACCTCATAATTTATGCTACTAGAGGTATTTTGTAGAAGGAAAAAAATTACAAATGAAACAATCAAGTGTATGGTATATACTTTCTATTTGACTCCCTTTCTCAACTTTATACAAAAGAAGATATTATTGATTATTGACTCAATATATTCACTACAAAAGACAAATAGATTTTTTTTGTAGCAACTCTTTTGCAACAACAGTTGTATCGCTACCAAAAGTACAACATTTTACAACAACTCCATGTGTTGCTACCTTTAGTTAGTAGGGATTAACTCTTCCAAAAGTATGGGTATCGGCGGTAGGAGTGATTATGGGTAGGGTATGGATAGGGTACCTTAATCCCCGTCCCCATATCCATAAAAAATTATCATCCCCATACCCGGACTCATACCCGTGCGGGTATGAATATCAATCCCCATACCCATACTCTATGGGTACCCCTATACCCAGACTCGGACCCATACTTGAAAAAATTCAAAAAATACTATTTTTTTAACATTATTATATATATATATATTTAAAATAAAAAAATAAATATAATTTTATATATATACATTAATACATGTATCTAAATATAAATATTATATATATTTAAAATAAAAAATAAATATAATTTTATTATTAAGTTTTCACTATATTATATATATATAATTATTAATTGATAGTATATTATTGTAGCGGGTAGGGTACGGGGTGGGTACCCCAATCCCCGTACCCGGACCCATACCCGTAAATTTAAATGGGTAAATCCTCATACCCGGACCCGTATATTTTTACCCGAATCTATACCCAAACTCATCGGATAAAATTTGCGAGTCCCCGTCGGATATGGGTATTTTGATCATCCCTAATCGGCAACGATTATATATTCTATTTGCAGCTATTTTTAGGCCTTTTGAAACAATTTTATTGCCTATTTGAAAATGCATAACATAGATTTTTTATTCTTTATATTATTTAGTATTAAAAATTCATCTAGATAATTATAATACTTACATATATATATATATAGAGTAACAAAAAGTTTTTGAAAAGTAAAAATCATTTACAAATTCTAGACCATCATTATTGTAAAAGCATTTAAAATTACTATCATTTAACAAAATTTTATCGATACAAATTAACACGAAATCCAATAACTTTTTCAACAATCCATTTTCTTTTTTACCTTTTTACCCTTCTAGATTTTTTAAAATGTCTGTAAAGTTAATCATTACATAATAATTTAATAGATTTCAAATATTAAGTTTATTTACAAAAGTCATTAGACAAATACACTCCCAAACAGGGAAATTAAAGTGTGTATTATACATTCAACTAATTAAGGTAGACTTAATTAAGATAACTAAATAGAGATAGTTAAAGAACAGTAATTAATGAATTAATTGCACTTACTCGGAGGATGAAGCCTTGGGCATTCCAAACAGGAAAGCAATTTAGGTTGGTTGTGTCAAAAGGAAAAGCAACATTATTGAGATTATTAAGGTTGGAGCCACAATAATCACCACCTTGTGATGAAGGTGAAGATGAAGATGAAGATGATGATGATGATGATGAACTTCCATCTGCACCTTGGGATTGTGAACTCCCAATTTTGGCTGAATAATGAAAAGTAATTAGGAAGATCAACAATATTATTGCAACACTTAACTTCATTTCTCTCTTTCTCAATGATCTCACTGTGTGTATATATATATATATATATATATATATGGAAGATTTCAGATCATTATGAACATATATATGCATATATAATCTTGAGAATATTCATTGTAACTAACATGGTGCATGAGCCAATGGCATTAAGATTGAGTATTGACCATATAACGAATATATATGAATTAAGGAAAAGGACACAATGCACCCTTATTAGTAGATTAGGTGGAGGTATAATAATGCTGAAATAATTAATAATTACTCCCTCCGTCCCTTTTTATCTGCTTTTTAAGGTTGTTGCACACAAACTAATATAATGATTAAATCACTAAAGTTAATGTAAAATCTAAAATAAAAAGACTATATTACCCTTATTAAATTAGACTTGATTATATCATCAATTTAATGCTCATATTTCAAAAATTAAATTACTCCAACTAATTTAAATACTCTCACAATTTTTTTATGAAACCTACTCCAATTGATTACTACAGAACCTCAAAATAATTCTCTACCAAAAGTCAAATCGTCCATTATAACTATAATATTAAATAGGGATAAAATGGTAAAAAAGTTCATTGATGACCTCTTGATTTCATAACAAAGCAGATAAAAAGGGACAAAAAAAGTTCTGCAATGAAGCAAATAAAAAGGGACGGAGGGAGTATTAACTAATCAATTAATTAAGCTAGTAGCCAACCTTTTGCACTTAAAATTAGTAGTGTAAATAAATAGTTCAAATAGTCATTTTAGTCCTCAAACTATGTGAGCAGTTTCATTTTAGTCTTAAAACTATTTTTTGTTTTTTTTTTGGTCTTCAAATGAAAAAAAAAACACATTTTAGACCAAAAGTAAAACAAATGTGAAAGTTTGATTATCAAAATGAAACAAAAAATAATTTAGGACTAAAATGAAGATGAATCCATAGTTTGAAGATCAAAATGATTATTTGATCAAATAAATATGAAAGAAAATGTTATTATGTGTGGTCGTTTAATTAGTAATTGATCTGTTAGATAATTTATAGAAGATATTACTTTTAACATTTACTAAATATATATACCAACCTAAGCTAGCTAAATAGCTAGCATATGTCTTGAAGAGGTTTCCCCTAGTTTACCATATTAACACTTTTTTGTTTTTTTGAGAAAAAAGTTTGACAGTATATATGTTGGTAAGAGTATTATGAGTATATTTCCATAAAAAAAAAAAGAATATTATGAGTATATAGTATATACACACTTTTGCATATATTCTCTTTTTAGATATGTTTAAATTTTAAATATTTTTATTTAATTAAGGAAATTACCATATCTTCTAATTAAAACTTAAGGATATGCATTAAAAGAGTAAGGTACATGTATTTCGTATAAAGGGGAAAATATGATATCAAATAGAAAGTACTAAATTAAATACAATTTTGGAAATGATGGGGGAAAAGAAAAAAATAAATAAATAGAGGATCAAGTGAGTTAAAAAAAACAAAAGAACAAGATATGATTGTGTGATATCTTATCAATAATTGCAATTGGAAGAATTTTACACAAAAACATGCAGGAAAGGAAAGCGAAAACCATATCATGTAACCTTTTACCTTTATATATTGAGTGGACATAAAACCTAAAATTTAATTTTAACTTTTTTTAAAAAAACTTTTGGTCTTGATCCAAATAATTTGGTTTCGGTAAAAAGCCTCAAAACCCAAATAATTTTATAGGTTATTTTTCACTGGCATCTTGGGCCCTATTGTTCACCGGCTTAGTTTCTCTAAAATTTATTTTGTTTAAATATGCTATTTATATATTAAAAACGATATCTATAAATTAATTAATATATCTGAGTTAGTATATATGATACAAGTAGGCAAAATTAAATAACTGATCGGCTTGACACATTAAAATTTGTAAGTTATCATATATCTTTGTTTATGAAATGCATAATTCAATCAACTTGTGAAAAAAAAATTACAAAGAATTCAGAGAAATACAAGAATTTTAAGATTTTAAATGGTTAGATATTGCAATTCTTATTTCTTTAATTTATAGTTTAGTAATTAGTATCTCAAAAAAATAAGTTAGGTT
Organism: Chamaecrista fasciculata; assembly: GCA_003254925.1. Classification (NCBI taxonomy): domain Eukaryota; kingdom Viridiplantae; phylum Streptophyta; class Magnoliopsida; order Fabales; family Fabaceae; genus Chamaecrista; species Chamaecrista fasciculata. The sequence goes on from QANZ01016335.1 coordinate 170,730, forward strand.
TCTTTGATTGAGTGATTAACTAACTGAAATCAAATCATAATTACCTGACATTTGTTATAAAAAAAATTATTTATACAAGAAATCTTGAGGAGAGGTTTGCCCACTTTTTAGTTTGCTTTCATGGTTTTTGTTGTTTTCTTGTTTTTGATAAAAACACATCACCAACTACTCCATCTATCCATGCTCTAAAATTCCATTAGGTGATTGAACAATGAATTGAATCTGTGACAATTCAACCACAACCATAATGACCAACAATGATGTGTACTTGACCAATTAACCACTAATCATCTTTGTGTTTACCTTGGAAAAAGTACATATATATAATTAATGAAACTACCAAGAAAGAAATTAAAAAGCATGATATATATATATATATATATATATATATATTCATATTGATCCCACCAACCCTTTTCCATTTATTCCTTCTCTTAATATTTTCCCATCCTCAAAGCCACAAAATGTATGAAATAATTTGTTGTTAGGATATACGTGCACGTGTGTTTCTTATTTCTAAAATATGTGTATATTTTGAAGATAAAATAAAATTTTACATTACAATTTACAATTTCAATTACATTGACNAAATAAATTTTGAAAAAGATTTATTTTTATGATAACTTTCACAATTTGTATATTATTTTAAAAAAATATAAAAGAAGTTCTCAAAAGTTATTTTCTTTTTGTAAAATCTTGAGAAGTCACTTGCCTTCCTCTCACTATTATATATTTGTTTCATAAATTTTAATATATAGTTTAGAAAATTAACTACCAGAAGGCTCTCCAAAATCATATAAAATAGTGTATAGGCAAAAGCATCATTTTCATCATCGAACTTTACATCATTTTTCAATTTCCTCTCCAATGTTTGTTAACTGTCAATTTTGTCCTCAAAATTTTACATTTTGATCGATTTTAAATGACAGACTCCATCATATTTTTCAATCTGAATTAGAATTTGAATTTCTTTAATTTTTATACTAATTTTACATTATTACATATCATTATTAGCCACAGAATTTGTTGTTAATATTTGACTAAAAGTCTAAAATTAAAATAAAAGATAAAATAAATAAAAATATAAACTTTTAAGGATAAAATTGATAATAAAAAAAATATTAAAGATGAAATTAAAAATTGTTATAAAATTTAAAGAGGAAAAAGGTGTTTTTACCCGTATGTGTTTATGAACTAACCTGTTGTGTAGTCTATTGTGATGGAGACTTTGTCAAGATGCTTAACAAGTTGGTAGCTTGGTGGTGAAGGAAACAAGCCAGTGGGTCCAGTGGCATATAGGAGTGAGGTTTGAGGTGAAGAATTAGAAGAAGTGGTAATTTCTAACTGAAACACCATGTACAAACGTGATGACTGCAATGTGATGAAGCTTGTGTTCCCTATTATTTCTAGGTTCCCTTTATCTGGGACCACTTGGGTTTGTGTAGGACCTCCTAGGTAGTACTGCTTGATTCCCCCGCTCGCTTCCCGGGAGGCCACCCATCCTACGATCGCGCTCGACCCCGTCATGCTGCCGGTGGGTGAGAACCCCATGGCTATGTAGGAATTGGTGTCTGGGGTTGACAAAATGAAGCTCCATAGATTTGAAGAGCTCTGAGTGTACTACATTAATTCACAATTGATAATATATGTATATATTATTATTAATTAATGCATCATATTTTTTTTTAAGTTTTATAAATGTTTGATTTCTTCAACTAAAAGTAATCCTGTTTGAAAAATTATTGAGCACTAATTGAATGTGGGCACCTCTCCTTATTGGAATGCAAATTTAAATTCACTATTTTATGACAGATTAACCCTTTCTATAGACTCAGTTATCGTTAATAATTAATGCATTGTATATATATAATATAAATATAAATAGGCTAAAGTGAAAATTTGGTCTCATATCTTTTTTTGGTTGTAGATTTGGTCCTATATCTTTGGGTTAATTCCAGAATTGGTCTTATATTTGGATCAGATTTAAAAATGGTTTCATATCTTTACAAAAGGACCAACTAACGGTTGATCCTTCTGCAAAGATATGAGACTAATTCTGCAACTTGACTAGAAGATATGAAACCAAAATTGGGACCTTTTGTAAAGATATAGGACCAAAATTACAACAAAAAAAGATACAGGACCAAATTAGAAACTGAGCAAAAGATATGAGATCGAATTTGCACTCTGGCCATATAAATATAAATATAAATATAAATATAGATGTGATTAGTTAATGTAGACTTGTAGAGCTTGGTGGATTGCATGCATTTCCTATATGTAATTTAACTAGTATTATACTCAATATATTTGCCATAGTTTCAATTAGTATATCTATCTTCTTATGTTTTCTTTTTTTGGCCAGAATATATCCTCAGCTCTCATAATCTCATGTGTCACTTAAAGGAATTTATTAATCTGAAATGGTGCTAGCTTGTGTTTAAGTATATATAGTTGTTTACATTCTTACAATAACTAAACCCACAAAGCAATTTGAAACTGGAATAAATGGATAATCCTTTTCAAGATCAAAGAATCCAAATTTGAATATAAAAAATTGAAATCAAATTAACCCCAAAAAGAAACCAAGAAATTAAAGAATTTAAGAAGAAGGTCAAATATATAAGTAATTAAAGAAGAGAGAGGTATAAGATTGAAGATGAAAATTCAGATACATATATATGGTTGACTTACCCTGAGGATGAAACCTTGAGAATCCCATACAGAAACACAGTGAAGATTAGTTGTATCAAAAAGAATAGGGACATTGATATTTAGAGTGCAGGAGCATGAGTCTGAAGATGAAACTACAAGGGAGAATAATGAAAAGTATTGGAAAGTTAATGTTAATGTGGTTAAGAAGACAATGGATGGTAGAGAATTATGTGTCTTCTTCAACTTATGATCTCTCTCCATTTTAGTGGCTTCTATGTGTTGGGGTGAGTTTTAATTTGTTTGGGAATGTGGAAATCTAAGTATGTATCAGATTTGTTTGGGATATGGGGTTGGGAACCCAACAATTCTTATTATTGGTAATTAATGGGAAAAAAAAGGATAATTAACATAATGTAATGATTGTCATTTTGTAACTAACATGGTGTGGGGGCTTTTTCAATTATGACCATGTTAAGACAAAATTTGATAGAAGAAATTCAACAAGGTGCTTATATGTTTTGGTTGGTACACAACAATTAATTCATATATATATTTTAGTGAGTTTTGATTTAATGAAAAGAATTAATCTTTTACAATGTAATGAATCTAAATTCTAATTTTAGCTTAAAAAAAAATCAACATTCAACGTCTGATAATATCTCAAATTGAAGTACCTTACGTTAAGTATAAAAGAAAAAATAGCACAAATATATAACTAAGTGCACTTTAATGTGTTTGGGAAGAAAAACATTGATATACACCCTTTTGCCCTTTTGCCCTCAGGGTCCCCTCCCACTCAGACCCGACGCCAGGAGCAATCTGGCAGGGTCCCCTCCCACCTCCAGCTGTCGTGGGCTCACCATACAGATCTCCTCAGATCTTCTTGGACACAATCCCCCAGATCTTGGGATACTTGCCTGACTCTACAGGCACAGGTCAACATCAACCACCTACCACACTGTACCTTCTCCTTCTACATATACACACTCATACACCTTAAACAAGGTAAGTAATGAATCTCTCCAGAATTCTTACTCCCATCTCCCACTCTCTCTCTAACTTGAGCTTCGGAGTGGATTCACAGGGGCCTCCCCCTGTGCAATCCTTCTTGCAGGTTTCGAGTTCCTCGGGAGGTGGACAGGGATCGCAGGGAGCCCCCTGCGCTTCCTCTATCGGCAGGATCCGACGACCAACGACTACCGGAGACTGCCCTTCAACTGTGAACTCCAAAGTTAGATCCCACACGATCCAGCTTTGTAGTTTTCACTAATTTTTTTTGAGCTCAATATGAAGTAGTTTTAGGAAAGGAATATAAGTGAGAGAGAATTCTAAATACTTTTTTAATGCAAAATATTTATGGGCACTTTATTTTCACTTTCTTTGAATTGACTTTAAACTCAATTACTTCCCTATTTTTTAAAATATCCACCAACCATATTGTTCATCAAACAAACTTCAATTGCACTCAACTGTCTATAGGTAGGAGAGGCATGTAAAAGATTATAGTGAAAAACTTGCTAAAAGACAAGTTGTTTATTATGAAATGTTTTAATAAAAACACGTGAGTGGATAGTATATTGTCGATCATATAATATACTCACACGATTGCATTAACTTAAGATAAAGCCTCTCTCCCTTTTCTCTCAAAACTCTCTCCGTGGTATTCCTCTACATTTCTTTCAGATCTGCACAGAAATTCTGCAATTCCTCCATCCTCCTTCACCTTCTCTTGTTTACGGTTCAATTTTTGTTTCAATAAATTTAGATTTGAGTCTCCCATCTTGGTGGTGTTTTCTCAAATCTGATTATGCCTTCTTTTAGTAGTGTTTTCCCCTTTTGTGGTGTGTTTCCTTTATGGACGTTATTTCGTTTAAGATCTGGTTTAGTCCTGCTTAGTAATGACCTTCAGATCATGTTTTTATATATTTCTTGTTGGTGGAAGTCGATGATATCTACATTTGGGATGATGATTTCTTCTCTGATAAACAGTAAGTATGAGATTAAACAGTTTGTTGACAATACATTTAATGATGATCTGTATCCTCCGGGTTTACTCCATATAGGATCTGTTAATTCTCAAGATTTCTTCTGTATAGGACTTAATTTGCGCATATTTTGTCCCAAAATTCAACAATGTTTAGGTTTATGCTTCATATGTTGTATCAGTTTCGAAATTCTCTAAACATTTGTAAGTGCCATTTGACTTTCATATAATATTATTTGTCAGTTTCTTACAAAAAAAAAAAAAAAAANAAAAAAAAAAAAAAAAAAATAGTCACACGATTGAGATTGTATTTTCTTTTCAAAGGAGGAAAACTAATGGTAAATACTCGCAACCATTTACTTAAATCTAGTCCAATCCAAAATTTATACTTAAACAAAACTATTAGATTATATGAAGATTGTTACTTAAATCCTTAAATTTTTTAAATATTTAACTTGAAACTCGTTACAAATTAATTCATTTATAAACACTTTATAATTTTACAACTCAATTTTTGAAAATATTAAATTATTACAAATAATGAGTTTTTAAAAACTAAATCATTTTATAAATTTAAGGATTAAAATAATGATGTTTATTTAAACTGAAGACTAAATTGATAATTTATTTCTTAAACTTATTAAAACAAAAATTAAGAATTTTTTTTTAATGGAAAATGATATACAAGAAGCCAATAATCTAGTGACACAAACATAACATAATTAGGTCTTGAACATGTATGATAAGACATATAGAGACAGTTGGCGCACTAGGCCAAACTAGAACTAATATGTTACATTGTAATTATTAATTAATCTTCAACTATATCCTTGAAAGGAAATACAATATATCATCATTGTTATTATTACACACGCTGCAAACCAAAACCAAACCACAATAATCCCAAATCCAATCGCAAGAGGACTAGTTGAAGTTTCTTAACTCTTAACTTTTTTAAGCACAATTTAATAATTATGGGAGTAAAATGATATTCTAGTCCTTAGATTATATAAGCACTATCATTTTAGTTCATAAATTTTTTTATAATGCTTGATTTAATCTCTAAAAATTCATGACTCACAATAAGCTAATTAACAGCGTACAACTCATTCCCTAAAAGAATTAAACCAAACATCTTAAAATTTCAAAGACTAAAATAATAGCCCTAGCATAATCCAAGAGTTAAATTGATATTTTACTCAAAATAATGCCAACATCCTCTCATCTTGCAACATTGTATTAGAGTTTTCAATTTCAGGTGAACAATGTGACACTGTCATTCTCAAACTCACCCAGAGAAATATACATGGCATGGTTGAATTGGAGCACAAAACCATACTATTAAAGGCATAATAATGTCCTTCAAATTTCCAGATAATTTTAGCTGGCCATATTCTTTATCAGTCTCTTCAAATAAACAAATAATGCAGCAGCATCCCACTAATTGATACATGTTTAATATTACAAACAGAAGCGACCCGCCAGAACCTTAAAGAACTTCAGTTTCTGGGAACCAACTTTGAGGTCCACCTCGCCCTACAGACACAAATGATGATTGATAATAATGAAAATTTGAAGTGAAGAAATAGTCCAACATAAAGCAAGTAGACAAAAAAAAAATAGGCGAAAATTCACAGCTAGTTCAATCAAAGAGTATCTTTTTCCTCATGGAAACCGCATCTAAATCCCCCCAAAAGTAAAGAAATATTACCATCACTAATTTTAACAAAGAGAAAAAAACTATATTATATTCTGAATTATAAGATCTAATTACCAGATTGATATGTAAACTTTAAAACGTAGCAAAACACACTCCAAACGCCAGACAGAGAAATGCAACAAATTAAATGACCAAACACGATAACTCATTCGGCTTGTTAAAGATTAGAGGTAGCTCTAGTCTTTTGAAACACCTCATCTCTAAAGGCAGAGAAGGGTGAAGATTCATATTTCTCTAGTTGTAAGCCAATTATTTTTCAGTGTAGAGAGATACATTAGCTTATTCCTTTAACAATGCC